>JAPMOR010102824.1:366653-508291 GCA_026543865.1 Argiope aurantia
CATACTATATATCAATCATTTCTATAAGTTTATTTCTTTATTATTCGAACATGAATGAAATTTTACATAACCCATTTTCCAGAAATTATTGATAATTTTTAATTTCGACAATCATGGCGTGATTCTTTTGAAATTTTAATTAAGTTTTTTTAGTTTAAAATTAACCTGAATTTGGTCGTTTTCTCGCTATAACTTCCGAAAATATCATTGCACAAAAATTAATTTTACACCATTTCAAAATTTAAACGTTATCTTTTTAATTATACCAATTTAACAGTCTTATGAATTTTGACACTTTTTACTTTCTGATATAAAGAAAGTATTGTAATCGTCAAAAAATCGAACGTAAGATTTTGATAGATATCAAAGTTTCAGACCTACCTGAATAACACAAATTTCGGAATTATGTTTCAGATTTATATTTGGACACGATAGCTAAATAACATTTTGAGATGAGTGGGTGAAAGTTAGCATAAATTCTTTATTCCAAACTTATGGAATTCTATCAAATTCTGAACGAAATCTATTCAGAGAAAAATTGTTTGGCTACTCGAGAACAAATGAACACGATAACTACAAAATTTTGCATATAGATTTAGTATCTAAAATGTAGAGATTTTTTTTTCAAATTCTGAATCAAATCTGCCAAAGAATTCACAGTCGATCAGTCTGTACTGGAGCATATAAACGATTAACTCAAAAGTGTAATGATTTAAATGATGGAATTTGGTATGCGATTCTTTATTATAATTGCAATCTTTTGAAAAATTTATGTTCCAACTGGTCAAAAAAAAAAGGCGTCCAAAATGAATATTTTATTTTCTGTACTATATTTCGAAATGCATAACTCTCGTGTGGGACTCCGAGTATAAAAATCTGAGCACACGAGACGCTCGCTGCCTTGCCCAAGATCTACATTTTTTTATGATAAAGAATAACTTTATTAATTCGAGAACATGCTATAAATTATTATTACTAGGGGGTTGCACACTCTGCGCTGTTCATCAACCTTTCCTAAAATCATGTTAGGATTCTTTTAGAATCACCACGTGATTTCAGCTAGCTGCATTTATTCATTTCTACTAGTAATAAAAAATTATAAATAAACGTTCTTTATTAAACGTAAATTTAAATTATTTCCAACTGTACGAAATACGATCATTAATTTTTCATCAATTTTGCACCTGTGGAAGCAAAAGCTACAGTAGAGTTATATTCACTTACAAAATTGCAATAATATATATATATATAATATTGAGTGAATCACTGGTTAGTTAATCCTTTCACGTTTCCAGCGGATTCAACAGATTTTCCGAAACATTTTTTTCTTTCTTTTATCTTAGCAACATTAAATATATATTTTTTTTACTTGAATTGACTTCTTTTTCTCAGAAACATGCCAAACAAAAAAAACTGAGTACTGTTATAAAAACCGATAACTATGCTCATGTAGTTCAGGAATTTATTTCCCTTTGTTGTCATAAAAGCATCTCTATTTCGTCCATGAAGACTGGATCTTCTTATGAATGATTCTTCAATACTTTCATATGACCTAATCTCATTTCCGATGATTTCGATGCATCATAGAAATTACTCGACAAATTCTTTATTATTATTATTTTCCAATTCCAAAAAATAACGTATCTGAGACTTAGCCAAGTCAAGCATGTAAATAATCCGAACGTGTGTACTTTGGACAAATAGCGCTTAAAATAGTGAAAATTGGGCCTGATTTTCCCTCTACATAAGCTTTTTGTATATATGTATGTAATGATATTTTATGATTTAAATTAAATCCTAATTAATTTCCTAATTTTTTCTTAATATAACCCACATTAACTTCATTCTAAAATGCTCTCTTATTTTCTGTTGCAATTCCACCTTTTATATTTAATTAATGCTACGTGAGGTCTGTAAAAATGTTTAAATAAGAGGTTTTCACGCTCCGAGTAAAAGGATAAAAATCTGCCAAACCAAACAAATTCTTTTTAAAGGTACCGATAATTCTCTTACCTAAATCGACACGTGTAAAGAAATCCTTATCAGAATCTCTTTGTATAAAACCACCGGAAAAATATTTCTGGCTTTTTCGCTCTTGTGTCGCGCTGTGGATTAACGTATCTCGCCGCTTCTTGATTGTACATAAATTATGCCTCCCGGTATGGAATAAAATTTAAAAAGTTCAAAAGTGTCTTCTCTCTTCGGCCACGAAACTTCTTAAAAATATGTGTTTTACATCATATATAGTATTATTTTACAGTTTCTACTGTTTTACGGTTTACTACAGTTCTACGCTTTCTACAGTTTAGAAACGAAATTTTATTTCATTCAGCTCATTAAAATGTCTCCATACTAGGAAAAGTTATTTAATGGTCATCCTGATATATTTCAATAATTATTAACAAAATTAATTATTCACAGTTGAAATAGCCATCTTTCATCAATGAATAAATAATTAAATATCTCGAATAAGATTTCCACTCTCCGAACTGAAGTTTCAATCTACGACATGAATAATGTTTCTCTGTAATAATAATGCCTCTTAAGTGGACGAGTGCAGGTCAGCAACATCTGCAAGAGACAGGTGGAACTGATTGTAGCATCATAAATTTGCAGAAGAGAAAATGGCACACTATAGAGTTTTGACTTTGCTCCACTGTTAATGAAAACAAAGAGAGCCACGAATGACTAATGAGGAACTCTTCGGTAAATCTTTCGTAGATTTTAAAAGAGACTCATTTTCGTACTTTAACCTATTGCGTTTATTTATTATATGATTTTTTGCGAGTTTTATCTGAATCACACATGCATAGATAAAATAAATCAATTATTTATATGATTGCTATTCTAACTGAAGATTGTTTTTGATATATTCCATTTTCAGTTTGCTCGAAAACATCTGGTATTTTCAAAATGAATATTGTTCTTGTTTGCAGTAATGATATCCGTAAATGATGAAAAATTAAAGAATTTAAACCAAAAAATTTTAACACAGAAAGTACAACATTTTGGAGTTCGTTGTGATTTTTTTTCAAAAGATGAAAGCAGATGGTATAAATAATGGATACACAAATTTTACAGTCCTTTTTATTTTCAATATATGAAAACAGATAACATAAAAAAAAAATATTTTTTGAGACTTGTTTTGAAATTATGGCTCAAAATTCTCAAAAAAGAGTTTGAAAACCAAGTTCCTATTGTGTTTAAAAAAACAAGTTATATTAAGCTCTACAAGGACAATAGGCAATAGAAATGAAGAGGATTATTATGACAAGATATTCTACATAATTATCCATTAGAAAAATAAAAACAGATAAGTTTGACATGGGAAATAGCTTTCAAACCAATCAAGCCTTCTTTAAAAACCTCGAAGATTCACAGTTGGGTTTATATCCTTCTTCTTTTCATCAGATCTTGAATCAAGACAACAACTATCATGTATCATACAGCAGATAGCTATATGATCCACGATAGAAGAGGTACAACCCACTGTACAAGATCATCTTATAACATTGATCACTTTACATGCAAATATAATTTTTCTTTTTTCAACTTAACTTTACTAATATTACTATTTATAGATAATAATAAATAAAGTTTAGTAGATGTTAATAGACAAAATAGATATGATTAAAAGATGTCAGATTTTAAACACTTAATAGAAAAAGTAATCCAAAGTTCAGCAGCCTCTCAGTGATATTTGAAAAGTAATGATATTTCCGAAGAATCAATAATTATAAATTGCAAAATATAAAAAATGTTCCGTTTTAAGGAAATAATTGAGAATGATATTCAATATAAAATGATAAATTAAATTATATGTGTCTACAATTTTCTTTTTTAGAAGTTTGCTTGTTTTATTCTATTTTTAAATATTATTCGTGATAAATTTATAAAATTCGTGATAAATCTTAAACATCTATATATTATTAAAAAAGTTTCTTTAAAAGTTATTATTAATAGAGATCAAACTTTAAAAGTATTGGTTTTAACAAGTTTTCCTTCAAATTAAGAATTATTCGAGCGCGAAATCAAAACACCACTTACTTTTGTGCTCTTACATTAAATTTTAATTGGACACCTTAGCTGTGAAAAGATAAAACCCTCCCTTTGCTTGAAGAGATAATAAAGATTGGGAAGTTCAAAACTATCTCGAAATTTCTAAGCGTTAACTCAAAACGAACTAGCTGACAACAGAAAATTCTCTCCAAAACAAAACCGAACTTTATCGCGTTAAAATTATCGTTTGCAACACGCGTGAAATTAACTCTGTTCGGATAATGAAGAGATAAAATGAAAGGCCCGCCAAATCAAGAATTCATTGTATAATTAGCTATTGGAAGCAAATTCTGACGGCCTGGTAATACCTTTTGTCTTTAAATGAAGCCCTCGACACGCTTTAAGAACGGCCGCAAAATATTCGAACATCTGGATGGCAACAAGCGGCATCGATCCACGTGGTTCAGAATGTTCATTCATATTCTAATCCTATTAATTTTCAATCAGGTCCTGGAAAGGGCGCGAATTAATGACGTAATCAGGGCGTGACGTCAGAGCAAGGGAGACTTGCTCTCCCGATCTGTGATTAGAGCAGCTTTCTGATCTTCCCGACGTCGCTAATCTAATAAAGGCGAAGATGTTCTTGCCTTTGAAGAGAAGGCGCGCGTTTTCGTAATTAATCTAAAAAGATACGTTCTGCTTTTAACCCTTGGGGGTATTTGGATTACAATGAACCGCAGGCGGTGAGATGTACGGATTCGGTGCCGTGTGTTTACCATAACCTGACGATTTTTCTTAGTTTCGATTTTAGAGAGTAAATAAAACTGTTTATGGAAACATCAACAAAAAAGAGAAAATATAGTTGCAGAGTTTATGTAATCGAATAAAAGAAATAAGACGCTTTTTGTAAAAATAATATTTTAAATTGAATTGACTGTATTTTTTTATTTTTCATGTGAAAGTTTGTTTGTTTTTTCAATGATTTATGCTAAACTTAAAACTTGAATGTTTGCTTTTCTTTTGAATTTAAAAATTGTCAACTTTTATCTTTTACACTGTCATCTCCTTAGACTCGATTCTTCTATATATTTTTCTGTTTATCAAAGAAAATATATCATTTTATCGAGAAGCATTCTTCTAATGCTTAACAGCATAATTAAATAAAGCCGGGTTATATTTCCGTTGAAACTATTCAAACTTTTTATTAATAATTTCCTTTCAGAAATCAAATAATAAGTGAAAGGAAATTCTTTTCCTCCAAAATCAATGCCTGCTCCTGAAAAATAAAAATAAAGTCACATTTTCTCCATTTTGTTTACTATTAGCTCTTATTTTGAATTGATATTGTATGCATGATATTTTTCATGGAAATTCCAGAGCATTTATTTGAATTTAGTTGAAAAGTGAATTTTTTTTTCCGCATATGTCAAATGACTTACAGATATGAGCTATAAATAAAATTGCTTTTTTTTCAATTTTTGATAAAAGAAGATGATAATTTTAGAATATAGATATTTAGGTTTATAATATTTCTATTAAATTAATCGTATTTCCATTAATTTCCATTAGTCGTATTTCATCAGCATAAAGAGTTCCAAGTCTTTTGGCACAACAGCCACTTTCGGTTTAGCAGCGCTTCCTCGTGATATAGAGACAAGGAAATTTATAATATATTATGTGAAAGAAATCTTAATGCCTAAAAATGAAAAATATAAAATTGAAATCTACTAACATAAAGTTATCATATGTGAACATGATTATTTTTAAGTCATTTTTTGTCTTAATTAATTAAAGTCCTTAACAATTTCAACCAGTTTGAAACAATCACGTGATTATAAGATTACGCAAGCGTCGATATTTAGAAAAAACAGTTTTTCATGCGAAATCGGTCAAGGTCCGAATTCGAGCTCCAAATTTTTTCTTTTTTTTTTACCTGCTAGAAATTGAAAATGAATGTTTTTTTAAATATATTATTATTATTATTATTATATACCTTTCGATATTGTGCTTCTTCGGACGATATCACATCGTGACCAAAGCTCCTTATTTTCTGCTCACGTATTTTGAAGCTCAATAACCCCAAACCGAAACAACATCATGTTCTCACATGATAAAAGAAAAATACATTGTGACGACAAACGAAGGCGTAGAAACTTGATAATGCAAGGGAAACAAACACTGGAAGGCGTTGTTAAATGTCATTACTTAATCCCACATTTTAAAAATGAATTGGATTAACGTGAGAAATTATGGAATGCAAACCATACAAATTAGCCATCTGGGAAAATGATCAATGTTGTGTAGCAAATCCCTGCATTGAAATATGAAATAAATAATGATATTAAATCATATATTCACAATATTATTAAGAAGATATTAAATTTTCTGCTAGATAATATTTGTTAGATATATAAATTATACTTTATCGCATGGGATTTATTACGAATCTAAACTTGCTACTTATTTATTCCCCAGGAAAGGAAACGATGAATTAGCATTTTTTCTGAAATAGTTTCTTCGCTATGCTATTATTTTCTCTTAAAAGAATAGCAGAAAATCTTTATTAATAACAAAGGCATGTGTGTACGCATGTGCATTCATGTACATGCGTGTGCATGATGGTGCTTTACAAGACAGACCATTTGACCTAGATATATTAAATTTAGCGTAATATACTCTGAAGATGAGGAAATACATTTCGCTGCATTTTTATCATGTAAGAACATGATGTCTTGGTTAGGGGGTTTTGAAGTTCGAAATCGCGTAGGCAATGAATAAAGCATAAATGGCAATTTCCATCATCATCTTTTAATCACATATATTTTTTTTACTTGCTTTTACCAGTATCGGATTATTATTATGTATACTTCTTTGTCAGCAGAAAAGGTTGACGTAGAACTATGACATCATAGTTGTTATTTCATCACAAAATCGTTCAAATTCCAAAACTTTATTTGCCAGCTAGAAAAATTGAAAAGGGAATTTTTCAAAAATTATCATTATATATATGTATATTCATATATACAGAGAGGGATAGAGACCGATAGAGAAGTCTTGTGATTGTTTCAAACCGGTTTAAACTGGTTAATGACTTAAATTAATTAAGATAAATAACGACTAATGTTCTCACACGCGATCGTAGATTTCAATTTAATTATATATATATATATATATAATATGTAAATTCAGTTTTAAAAAGTAATGCGAAATTTTGGAGTTTTCCACGATTGCATATAAAATTGAATACATATTGAACAAAAATAATATTAACATAATTTTAGAATTAAAAAAAAAAGGTTTTTTTTTTCAATCATGCAAATTTTATTCTTCTGTGATTTTTCCCCCTTTTCTTACCTAAACAATTTTTATTTTAAAAAAATTTCATAATTTTCAACAACAGATTGCAAATCAAATATTTAAGCGTGAATTTTTTTTTCCAATGCATGAAGCTGAGAAAGAAAGACTGTTTTATTATCTGCGAAATTTACATAAGAAATTAGAAAGTAAAATTACATTTACTTGAAAGAGAACGAGCAACTTGAAATAGATTATTCAGACACTTGTTTTTAATCGCCCTTCGATGTCATAGGACTCTAATTCATTAGAAAATCCATGCATATAATAACAGGACAAGTGTAAGGCGATTAAAATTATATGACTTTCATAGTTGTCATAATATTATTCTTAAAAATATTTTGATGTAGGATTCATAAGTAACATGTTATGCATAAAAGATTTAATTGAAATTAAACACAGTCAATATTCCGGGAGAATTAGCCGGTCAATGAAAGTGAATAGTATAAGTTGAAGAAGGACAGTTAGAAAGTATTTAATTTTTAAAACTAAGACCAAACCTAAGACCAAAAATTAAATAAAGCGTTTAATTAAGCGTTTGTTGATTTTTCAGGTTTGAATTTAGAAAATATTATATTTAAACTATTTTAAAACTCAAATTTTCGTTGATTTTAATAATATTTTTGATTTAATTTTATATATAATCTGATGCAAGACTTTATTTTTATAGTTAAGTTCACACTTATTTCATTTTATTGCATCAAGTCATGTGATCACCCTGCTTTAGTTAGTATTAAAATAAGATAAAAAGTTATCATTGAATATTTACTCCGAATGTAGAATTTTTTCTTCCGTTTTTATTTTACTTTTATTTTACTTTTTAAATTACGCACGCAGTAATTTGTAATAGATTTATTCCGTTAAATTTATATTTTTCAATCGCAACAAATAGTTAGGTGAAATTTTAAGCAAATGCATTCTATATTCATAGTTTAACAGCCAAGAAAGCCAAAATATCCAGCGAGAAAATTGGTCACTGAAGGCTGCTAGGATAGTCATAATTCACATAAACCCGGCATAAAAACAGCTTCTTTTTCCACATATAAATTTTTCGATGATGTTTATAATGAAATATTCGATATTCACGTGGAAATAATATTTGGCATCTGAAACCGAATGATCATACTTACTCATCCAATAAAAACACTAAATATTCCCCCACTGTATCGGAAAACATATAATTCAAGATAATATCTGAAATTGCATTTCATTATCAGACTCCCGATAGTAATTCTAAAGCACGCCGGTTCAGAAAACATTGCAGTGGCTGAGCGAGATGCAATTATGTTGAGATAATGCACGCACATGCATCTTCTGTTAACGATGGTCAATTTTGCATTCTCATGTATAACCAGATTTGCTGTTTCGGTCGATTGCAATTGCTGGAATAATTCCAGAGCTAATTTATAGGATTAGATAGGAATGCATGTGCTGTAGAATCATATTTATTGTGCATAGTAATGATAAAATGCTTTTATTTCAGTGAAGGAAAACTTCAATGGGAAAATGGAATCGTGCATTCATGTGATATTTTGCAAGGAATAAAATTGATGCCGAGTCTTTTTATTCCCTCGATAGTTTTGTTATTACGATTTAAAGAAAAAGAATTTTGATTTACAAAAGACATTATGTGTCATTAATCCTTTTATTTATTTCAATAAACTATTTCGAGTGAAAAAAATGCTTTATAATGATGTTTTAATGGTGAAGCAGACTACAGAAAATTATTTGATTTGTTAAATTGATGTTCTGTTTCTTTAACGACAAGATTATAAGGATCTGCTCTGATGTGTACCCCATTTCTGTTACTAGTTTTACGAGAATCAGCAATGGATATATGATGTAGAGCAACAAGTTTAATGATGAAAAATTATGTTTTATTTTATGACCATTACAGAAGACAAGAATTGTCTAAAATATACATAAAGCACAGCACATTTAGAAAATAACATTTCAATCTTACAAAAAATCACTAATTAAATAGCAGTAACAACTTCACCAGCATAATATATGTCAAAATTCAGAAAAAGATTAAACGGCTATTAAAATACTGTCGCTAAATGATGATATGTCTTTTAATTTTAACACGGGGTAAAATCCCTTTTGTATAATAATAGCTCCAAAAGTTATCGATGAAAAATTTTTAAATTGCTTAGTTTTTAATAAATTGAAATTTTAATCGGAATTTCAAAACGATGGGGAACAAGTTTCCACAAACCATTCTCCAGCCTCTCTAATAAACTTTCACGCCAGAGAATGCCTTGCATGGCATTGGAGTACAATAGTTACGAAATATTAACCTTTGGAGTGAATTTAACATATCTACTGAATCTATTGTGTCATCCTTGGCATGCCATTAATAGTATCCGAAAATCTAACTTGTGATTTAGGCACGTTTTCTCAACCAATTGAAACAAAAAGTCCAGGGAAAATTGCACATGTAGTCACAAAATCTCATACTAAATTCCATAAATTATTGAGTTTTTGAATTATCGTGTTTGTATGTTTCTGAAAGTACATATAACAGACTATTGAATTTCAATCAAAATTTGAAAGATGTTTATACTATTGATGTTAACTCTGTTTACCGAATTTTATCTGTCTAGCTCGCTTCGTTTTGTTGTTAATGTGTTTGCTTATAATCGAACAACCGGACAGACCAACTTCCTCTGATCAGACTTTATTCACAATTTGATAAAAATCTGCAAATTTGAAGTAACCAATATTCAACTGTCTAGTTCAAAGGGTTTTTTCAGTTATTTTTGTCACAAACAGGCGGACATTTCCCAAAAATGTGTTTTTCGAACTCCATGAGATCTAAAAAATGAGATTCGTCGAGTTCTAATTTTTGACGATTACTACGCATATGTTTCGTATACGTTTCCATACTACGTATATGAGAAAGTATAAAAAAGGTGAACGTTTTCGTTTATTTGTGTTAAATTCTGTAGTTCTATGTCTGGTCTGAGAATACCAACACTTATATATTCCCCTTTATTATGAGTCGAAATTTATTTGAACAAATATATGATTTTATGGACTAAGCATTTTTAAGGATAGAAAATTTAATAGCACTTTTTTCTATTTTCTAGGTATTTGTTGACGGATCCTTATATCTGACAAATGTGCAGCTTATACACGGTGGCAATTACACATGTCATGCACAACACAACCGAGATGTTGTTCAGACACATATCTTGCATGTTCACAGTAAGTAATAATTCTTTCATTATATATAATTTATAATTCATAAAAGAAATTTAATCAAAAATAAATTATTTTCATTATCTTAAAATAAGGATTTATTCGAAATTTTGGAATTCGTCATTTCAGAGAACCATTATAAGATTTGTTCAAATTAAAAAAAAAAAAAAAAAAAAAAAAAAAAAAAATTCATTTTAATAAAATAGTAAGTAATAGTTAAATATTTATATAGCTGTTTAAACATAAGCTTTAATTGTTGAATTGTGCCTTTTTTTAATTTAAGGCTCATTAATTTAATTATAAAATTAAAACTTCTTTCGTTCGTAAAGCGTTCCTTATCAATTTTTTATACGATCAGAATTTGAATATTTATCTAAAGATTATTAACATGAAGATATCTTTAATTAAATAATGAAGTAAGATTTTCCCGAACGAATCTACTTAAATCCCTTGGACTGCAAAATAAACATTACGATTCTAATTAGATTTTTCTTCTTTTAGATGATAAATTTTACCTTCAATTTTGTTCATTCAAAATAATGCTTGAAAAAATCTATTATTAAATTAAGATTAATTATATCGAATGAGGAGTTAATGATTTGTTCCGCATTTTTTATTATTATCATTATGTACTTTTAAGAGCCTGCTTTCAGTACTTACATTTTAACTCCATTGATTTTCAAGTAACTCTAAATAATATATATCTCTTTCAATTCTTTCGAGTCATCATTTTCTGTCTTCAACAATATGCTTAATTTGGTTTGATTCATATTTAATTGATTTCACTTTACTTTTATATAGTTGCAATTTTTTTATATAATTTATCTTATTATTCGGTTGAAGTTCTAACTTTCGATGCTACAATTTATTAATGGCTCATTTATTTGATACAGTGACTTACCTTCAGTCAATAGAATGGAATTAAGTGGAGACACAGGTTATATTTGACTTCTAATGAACAATCAATACATAAAGAAATTCAATAATCTAATTTAATTTTTAAAAAAATTATTGATTAATTTAATTTATAAAATTTCATGATTTTCGCAGAGGAGTCAATATTCGTCATATCACAGTCACATATCAGATAAGTCGTGTAACATTTAATTGTACGGTATATAAAGCCGTGTTGCATCATTAGTTTCTTTCCCGTCTGTGCAATTTACACTGAATTGAAAATTATTATACTGTGATGAATTTAATGTGTGTTGCTATTTTACTTCGTATATCTTTATTTGCCAAAATTGCATTAAAGATTAAATTTTTTTACATCATAGTTACATTTCTGTAGTAACGATATATTTTATCTGGTTAATAATAAAGGCCAAAGAATCTATAAATTCACTTAAATTAATAAACTAATTTTTCGAAAGATAGAAATAGAAAAATAAATAGTGAAAAAAGGGAAAACTTTAGGTAGATTCTTATAAAAAGACTATCTACTTACCGATCATGGTCTCTAGAGCCCAAACTCACTCTCTCCTTTTTAAAGTTTATATATATATATATATATATGGAGTTTAATTCGGCCCTTGCTATACTACTCTTACATAGGACATTTCGTAAATAAGAGTGTACGAAATTAGGTAAATACTACAAAAACATTAACAGTTGTTAGCGTATATCGATTATTGAAATTATCTCTCAATAATCGATATCGCATTTTTCCATTGCATGCTTGAAATTTATCCATTTTTCTTTCGTAGCTATTCCTGAGGTCCACGTAATACCGAAACTCCAATCCCGGGCCCCGGGTGAGCTGGCGGAGATGGAGTGTCACGTGATCGGCGTCCCCACCCCCGCTGTCTCATGGCTCAAGAACGACGAGGAGCTGAAACTCATGACGGACAAGTACACCATAGTTGGTGAGTACAGCACGTCACACTCGCACACGACAGTCACGAATGCTCTTGAGAAGCTGTAGGGCTTTTAAGGGATGCTTCTCGCTTCTATAATAAAAACAACCTAATATCCAATTAAATATTAAATCTGAAAATTAAGTGGAGGTATTTAAGCACAGACATTTTGTGATGTTTGAAATTAAATCTCCATTAATATTAATTGTTTATGCATTTTGGAGATTGTAAAATGCAAGATATTTGTAAACGATTACTCTCAATTCACTTGTCTATGATTATAATATGATTCTTATCACTTGTCTATGATTATAATATGATTCTTATCACTTGTCTATGATTATAATATGATTCTTATTCTTTTAATATGATTCTATGATTCTTAAAAACCTCACATTTCTACAGACACGCAAAGGATGATCAAATTTTATTTAGTATGTTAATCGTCACGTGAAATAAGTATACCTCATAGGTAATGTATTTGTTCTGGCTGCATGAATCACACATGTTTCACGCGAAATCATTTGTGTCTTAGCATGTTAATCAAGTTTTATTTAGCATGTTAATCGCCACGTGATGTAAGTGTGCCTCATAGGTAAAGTATTCGTTCGGGCCGTATGAATCACACTTGCTTCAAGTGAAATCATTCGTATTTTTATTCGTTACTCGGCAATGGTTCATGCTAGCCATATAAATACTCAATAATTGGTTAATCAACCGTACAAAATAAACTGGTTGACCTTATGTTTGTGACAATTTTTTATTAATTTGTTGCTGTCAACTAAGTTATTTGATAACAATTCGGATTCATATTCTTCCACAGAATCTGGGAATCGGCCATCCTTTAATGAAATATAATCTATTAATTTCAGGAAATGTTGCTTTACTTTCCCATAACAATTCTATTTCTTTAAAAATATCTATAAAATTATATGCTGAACTAAAATTTAGGGCACAAACGATTTCATACTATATTACTTTGCTCTTAACTGTGATATTAATGAAAATGCAACTACAAATAATCAACGAAAACACTCACTTTCATGTTTTCAGTCACCTACCTTTCATCCTGTTTTGATCTAAAAGATTGCATGAGACGCATTTGTTTCATGTTCAAATACTTTCTTTCTGAAAAGATCGAAAATGCATACTTAGTTCTTTTTACTATATTATGTAGCTATAGCTATATCTAAACGAGCCGTACTATGCAAATAATTATAGAAATTGAAAGAACCTCTCCCGCAGGTTCAGAAAAAAAAATGTCAGACTGATCCAAAATGAGCAATACCATGTCAGTGTACGCAATAATTTATTTTACTGGTAATTTGGCTGCGACCTGGCCTAGGGGTAGCGCGTCTTCTCCACGATCTGGGCGACCAGGGTTCGAGTTCTGGTTCGGGCATGGTTGCTCTCTACCCTCTGTTCTGTCTATGAGGTGTGTGAAAGAGGGTAGAGAGCAACCACACACCAAGAGGATAGAGAGATACACATTCACTTGCACAACCCCATAAAAAGGGGTTGTGCAAGTGAATGTGTGTGTCATCTTCATTTGAGCTAGAAGTCAGACTTCTGCCTTCGGGTACTCAGGGCCCTTGGCCCTCAGAAGGAAGCTACTGCACACTCGGCTTAAATCGCTGACAGTTCATCAGCGGGCTTGTAAAGTGCCATAAGTAACAACAACAAAACTTTTAAGCTGGCGTCTTGGCATAAGGTTAGCGCATTTTCCCCGTGATCTGGGCGTCCTGGGTTCGAGTCTTCATGGTTGTTTTTCTTCTGTGTTCTATCTGTAAGCGTATAAATGTGCCGCGCTGTAAAAAGGGGTTGTGCAAGTGAATGTGACGCATGAAGCAGCTAAGTCGTACTCTTGGCCCTAGTTGACGATACTGAAAAAAACAAGAGACGCTCACTCGGCTTAAATCGCTGACAGATAACTGCCAACTAGCTTGTAAAGTGCCATATGTCACAACACAACAATCGGTAATATACAATAAGAATACTTTCCAAATTTCGTAGTGAGAGGTTGAACTCTAATAGCATGAGCAAAAATAATTTATCTCAAGTCATAAACAAAATTAAAAATCTAATTTTTCGTTATATATCAGCTAATTAATTTCTCATGATATGCGATTTCTGTTTATATCATCTATACAAAAAAAAGATTACATATCATTATTATTTATACGAGTACCAAAGAAAATATTATTACCAATTATTAATTAGATTGAAGAGATGGTTCATAAAATCTGTTTTTTTTTTTTGGCATATATATTTGTGAAATATCTTATTAAGTGCATGCAACAATTTTATTATGCTATATAAGTCTAGCATATATCGTGCAGTGCATGAAAATATATCTTACTTTTATGTTCTTTCTAACTAATGCTGTTTGTGAATGATTTGCTATTTAGGTAATGGGACAGCTCTTCTGGTCGGCAAGATCACGTACAGTGACACGGGCGCCTACATGTGCGTGGCTAGTAATCCCGCCGGGATGACCAGAGACATCACATCCCTCATTGTGCAAGACCAGCCGACCCCAAGTAAGTTTCCTCTTACATCAGATGATGCCGCTGTGTCCTGCTTATTGTAGTGGTCGCAAGTGTATAGAATAACAACTGCCCAGCATCATCGAAATCATTTGTAGGAAAAGATTTTGTGTGTTTCCCCATGTGGAATTCTTTTACTTGGAATGTGATTAATTAGGGTCTTTTCATAATTACAATTTTTGGATATGGTTTTTGATTTCGTGCTCTAATTATAAAAATGTATATTATATTATACAGTTATATAAGATAAGACTATTTTCCAAATATCATTCATACAGTACGTTATCCTCTGTACTTTCTGTCATTTTATGCCAGAAGTGTTTCCAATTTTGTAACAACTGTCAAATTTTCAAAACACTTTTAATCAAATAATATGGAATGATAATTTAATTTTCAATTGGAAATTCTATGTTAACACTAGTAAATCCTCACTTATCAAAATCAGAATCAAAAAGGTTGTAACTTTCATATTAGAATAGTTTATTTTCTGTATCTTCCGATTGTGTTACATTCAAGCAAATCCACTTTAAATTTAACCAAACAAAGATTCAGAAATGAACGTAAAACACACAAATTAATATTCTGTTCCTAGTGAATACATATCCTATTTTTGTGTGTTTACCATAATTCAACTGCATATTCAGTCATACTGCAATTCAATGCTTTTCTTAGCTAATTAATGGAAGCGAAAATTATTATTAAAAATATTCTGAAATGTTTCGCCATGTCATCAAAAAGATCATTTAATCAAAAGTTGGAAAATATAAAAGAAATCTAGAAATGGGCTTCAAACGAAGTATAATTAAACGTAAAAATAGACTTAACCATTGAGTTATGGGTAATATTTATGACAGTTACAGAAATTGAGAACTGTATCTTCCAAGATTATTATTTTACGAAGAAAAAATCTTTGTATTATCTTAAGACTAAAAAAAAATTACTTTTTTAATTATATCAATTTTATTTCTGTGCGTTAGCCCCCCCCCTCTCTTTTTATTTTTAATTCAGTTTGATATACAATGTTTTTAATTGTTATGATGGAATTCAATTCAAATTCACCAATCCATTTAACTGCATGCCGCCATTACCAATTATTCACTCCATAATAGTATTTTCATTTACACTTTTATTTTTTTAATATATATACTTTTTAATTTCCAGTAAATGGATTCAATTGATTTTGATATTTCCATTCAAAAGAATTTTTTTCATGAATTTAAATTTTTTTCAGCTGCTCCGTCAGAAGAACGACGATTTTTCGTATTCCATGATTGGGGCGTGTCTGTGTTCGATCCTGATAACTGCCGCCTCTACCACCAGATTCAAAGCACCGATGTCATTCCCGGCACTCAAGAATACGTCTGCGGGGACCGGGGCATCAACTGCTCTTGGGGACATGCCATCAACGTGGCAGACAGATACGTGTACGTCACGCAGCCCACCAAAGACAGGGTTCTCATCATCTCCAGAGTGCAGATGGTCGTCGTCGATGTGAGTCGGCTTTTCCTTCTTTGATCATTTGAATACATGATTTTGTTTTGGAAATATAGTCGGCATTGTTAGAATAAAAGGGAAAAATGAAAATAATGGGTAGTGAAAATAATTATGAATTAAATCCTGTATCTAATGATGTGGTCATAAAATGAATGACCGAATCACAGAGAATAATCTTGGCTTTGAGAACCATGTCAAATAGTCTCTACTTGGAGCTCTTACTAGAATTATTGCGCTATCATTGTTAATGGATTTATTAACTAGTCTAGTATGGAACTATTAACTAATCTAGCTAGACTTCACCATATAAGCATCTTGTTGCTTATATCGCTACATTCCGTACTCGTAATCAAAGTGTTCCTGAAGGAGTGCAGCGAAGGCAAATAGCTTTGGGCTTAATGCTTTTATGTCTCCTTGTCTTGTTCACTAGTCTAATACTACTTGTTGGAATTCCAAGGAGGCTATGAACTTTCTTGCTTATATGGCAATTTTCTATACGTTCAATCAAAGTATGCTTGCAAGAGTGCAGCAAACAAAAATGGCTTGTGGCTTAATGTTTTTACGTTTCCCTGTTTTGATAGCATAAGTAATATTTTGTCACCAACACTGCTAAGCCACTATTTAAAATTTGTTGCGACCATATTTTCGCTTGAAAAATTATCCGGTAACCTCAAATTCGAATAATAAATAAGAAAATAAAGAAACAGCTCAATAAAAATGATAATTATAAGAACATATAATAAAAACAGTTATTTAGAAAATGTAATGAAATCTTTTAAATCTTAACTATTCTCTTGTTATTTTGCTTACAAATGCTAAAAAATATGGATCAATAGGAATTTCTGTTTGCCCTTTCTAAGACCATGGGAAGTATACTTACCTCCAAATTCATTAATCTTTGTATGAAACTATATACATTAGCATAAGTTCTAACTCATTTTTCATTAAAACAGAAACGTAGATGTTTCAGTTCCTTATCTCGCACAAAATGATGTGCCTTAATTTTATTGCATGGTTATTAATTAATAAAATTAAATTTATCAAATAAGCTAAATGAATCATTTTTATCATGCCAGTTTCGATTCTAGAAATATTTTAATATATTATGACTAAAAAAAAAGGTCTTTTAAGAAGTTAAACCAGTATTTCCGTAAGCGTTCCCACTTGGGTCATAACTTTCATTTTCAGCATACCTACTCTCAAATGAAGCATATGCCCAATAAAATTCATATTATCACAGTTTGAATTTTCATTGTTTTGATCTAATTCCGCCATTTAGTTGTAATCTATTAAATACCTTTCAAATTAACATATTAAATGCACTAAATTGAAGCAAATTATTAATTTAAGGAAATAAATTACAATGAATAACAAACATTGTATTCGCAACAAATATAATATATAAAATTTAATACTATTTGATAAACAGAGTAACTTTCCCGCTTCTTTTAAGTAAAATTTGGCTTCTATGTCATTTTGGTTTGTGCAATTAGAGAAAGCTGTTTATCAATTTCAAACATATTTTTCAAAATGTTTCCAAGAATTCTTTCTTTTCTCCTGTCGGTCAAAACATCCAATAAATACAATCAGTTTCGAAGATATAAATATCACTGAATATAAACATAACGAAAAAAATCATGGTAAATGCTCATATTACTAAACTCTAGTCTGCCCCATAAAACACTTCCTATGTCTACTGTTTTATATATCAGATCAGTTTTATAATCAAACTTAAGTATCTAATGCATAAAACACTAGGCGCAGAACATGTTTTATGTATCAGATACTCAGGTACTATTTCTCAGATATGTTTTCGCTCCATCAATCCAGCCACAACTCTAATAATGTCTGGGAAAAAAATGTCTTTTGCTCCGTTGACAGGTGGTGGTAACTGACAAAGTGCCTGTGGATATTCATTACGTGCCTCACCTGGATCAAGTGTGGATCGTGTGCTGGCGGGGACGGGAAGACAGAGGGACCAAAACTATCCAGATTATCCGAGATGCCAGTCAAAAGAAGAAGCACCACACCGTGCATCCAGAGCCCGTGGATGGACATTTTGACTTGGTAAATGGATTTTCAGAATTTTTTCCGTTTAAAAGTGGGACATAAAAAATATATGTTAAAAAAACTGGTGACTTAGCTTAGTATTGAGCTACTTTGGCAAATTATCCTAACATTTCATCATGGCGACGGTTAGAATTCCGTTAACTCTTTGGGGCTTTGGTTCTCGCATGGTGGGATATATTTTAAACCACCTCAAAAACTTGAAGCAATAATAAGTTTAATATTTTATTTAAAAGTTTTTATTCAGTTGGCAATGGTATGCATCAACGGTAAATAAGAAAAAACACATTTGTACAAATCACAATGCATCAATATGTTGTGTATTATGGCTACTAGTGTTAAGATTGGCGCATTATGTGATGCAGTAAATTTTTGTCTTTCAAAGTGGTGTATGTTGTCCTATTATGAATAAATAACTGTTTTATAATTAAAAAACATTTTATTTGAAGCTTTATTCTAATTTTGAAGCCATGAAATGGCGGGCTTATGTATGCCCAACCCAATAAAAAAAAAGGATTTATTGAAATATTTTTTTTTCTTATTTTGAGTAATGTTTTATGTTAAATAATCGAAAGAATTATTTCTTTTATTCATTTTTGTGATTTTTTAAAAAAAATATTGTGCCCCAAAAAGTTAGCGAAAAAAGTATCACTTCTTTATTTATTTATTTACTTTTTATTTGCGTTAAAGTGCGTTGACACTCGGCCAGTAGGCATCGCATGTGTTGAAAGGCTGAAAAATGTAGTTCGCAAGGCAAGTGTAGGGCAAATGTTCGCAAAAATATAGGACATATACTTGTCCCTACGGGACAACTACATGCCGCTTTATCGTATTTTTTCCTTACTGCGTATGAATTTGTAGAATTTGGCGGAGGGGTTTTTTGGCGTGAAAAAATTTATCACTTACCATAGATTAATTCCGGCATTTTTTGTTCTTTGTTCTTTCTAATAAAGGATTTCATTTTATTTGCTATATTTTCTATAGTTTTCCAAATTTATTGTATTGTTCATTGTGTATTGATCGTTTTTACTTATTTTTTTTACTATGTTTCTTTCTGTAAACATCCATTATTTTAATGCGATACTTAGTGAAAAAGAATTCAGAGACACCAAAACGGCAATTTATAGCCAAGCATGGAATGCTTGAATCTATCTTAAGAAATGGCGGCAAGCATAAATCGGTCCCTTCTATGCACATGCGTTGTCTTACTGGCCGTCTTATAACTGGTCAAGTATAAATCCACCTTTAGTAAAAGCAGTATGCTTGGTTGTCAAAACAAAGTAGGATTTAATCTAGTACTTTTGTGATTAATACTAAAGATTGAGAAAATTTTGCCACTAGCCCTGTCTATGTTAGTGATTCTGTTCTGCGCATTGCCTGTAGAAGTATGTAGGTTCAAAGTAAAAATTATACCAAAAAGATTTTTTTTTTTTGTTTCTTTTGAATATTTAATAAATTGCACTATAGAAGGTCTCAAAAAGTATTTTCTCCCATAAGATAAAATGATTATGAATAAAAATTGGAATTTTTGCTAATTATGTGAATACCTCATTAAAAATAGAAAGGTATATGTGAGTAAAAAATAATCTCAATTGTTATTGAAAGGTTCATACATAATAGGATTGTTCTCCATCTTTTAAAATTTTTAATAAAATTTAGAAGATACTTTAAATTAATATATATAAAATTAAAACATTTCATCTTTCATTTATATGAAAATTTACGACTCCAAAAATGAAACTCACTTTATATATCTTTTTATTAATAATACATCCTCATTCATGAAAAGAAAAGAAAAAAATGTTTAATCTTCATTTTACCTTTTCAAAATCTTTCAAAAATATAATAGGGTGTAAAAGTCCTTGACCCTGATTGCTTTGTTCTTTTTATTATCTATTTCGTGAATACTGATGACATTGTAATTATGTTTTCTAAAGGGAAATAATTCCGACAGAAAGTCGATAACATTTAATCATCTCTTTTGCATATTTTTTACATTTATTTATTTTGGATTTTCATCAGTTTTATTTCAAAAAAATAAAATGTATTTTAATGGAATTCTTTGCACATTAAATTATTGTGGCACGATTGAATTCTATTGATTGTTTAAAAGTTGCGTGCGTGCGTGCGTACGAAAGATTTATTAAAAGAAATTCTTTCTTGAGAGATAATAGAATTGATATCATAAATATATTGCAATGTCAAATCATCCTTTAAAGCTTTAAAACAACTTTAAGTGATTTTGTGACAGATTTAATCAATTTTTTTTTTTTTTTTTTACTTAATATGACGGCATTTTGCAATTTTTATTTTTTGTTGCTGGATCGGAATCACCTTTTTCTTTTTAATTATAAATCGTTAAATATTTTAGTAAACGGTCAATTATAGATATTAACATGTTTTCGCGTAGAAAAATATTAATAAGGCAAATATTTACTACTAATAAAAAATATATAAAAGATAGAACTTCGCTCGTCAGTTTTTCTGTGAAATCTTGTTTTTTCGGAAAAAATATTTAGATACGTATCACATACTAATTACAATCTTACCTCATCTCACATTCATTAACATAATCTTATAAAATTTTGAGGTACCAATAAGTTATCATCCTATAGCAATAATGCAAGTACCCCAAAAATTTATGCAGATGGTGCAATATGGCACTGTCAACATGAAAGTAGATAGAAAAAATGCTCTAATAGTTAGTTATAACAAGATATTTTTTGTGCGTGTGTGTGTAAAATCGTGTTTTTCTGGAAATACACCTTTACTAATAAACTTAAAAAGCAAAATCTTATCTAAATATAAAATTTGATTAGAGCAGTTTCAGAGATACATGAAATAAATAAATTTATATATACATTTAAGAATTGCTCGTTTAAAGTTATAAGATATAAAAATTAGCCTGAGAAACTTGGTGACATGCTTCAATTTTCAATATCGTGGTTGTTCCTGCCGAATCGTAATGAAATTTTATAATTCTTTTCCACAAAATAATTCATAATTGCTAATGCTTTCTGACAACTCAATGTTGTTGTTTCTGTGTTAAAACGCAGGTGGTTAAAATCTTTGACTCAGTTTTGTTAACTAGTAGTTGTTACCTGGTGTCTGAGAAGAGATTATTGACCTTTGGCACGGTTAGCAGGAATGTTACGGCTATATCTTATCTAGTGAAATTTGTTTATTTACTAAAATATATATTTAAATTGTTTAATATTGTGTTACTTAAAAATTTATTGTGGCTTTTTTTAGTCGCTCTGGCCTTTGTCACAATCAGTTTTTCTGCAAATTGTTGGACCGACAAATGTATTTTCAAAAATTTATTTTACAATGTTATGATTTTATTTTTTACCTACAGGTGAGTGGTTTGTTCATTCCCCCTACCCAAGACCTTGGGCATGGTTGGAAATATGGATACGTTGTGCACACCAACCAGAGGGGAATGTATAAATTGGATTTGCAAGCAATGAAATACATCAAGACTGTTGATCTCACGCCATACAATTGCGCTCCTAAGACGGCAGATTTCTCCACTCTAGGTAATATAATATTTTCTAAATATGTTACATATAATTTTCCGCGCTTTCAAAATGGCACCTTGAATAAACATTTATCTTCAGCCTTTTGAGGAAATGATAATACATCA
Organism: Argiope aurantia; assembly: GCA_026543865.1. Taxonomy (NCBI): domain Eukaryota; kingdom Metazoa; phylum Arthropoda; class Arachnida; order Araneae; family Araneidae; genus Argiope; species Argiope aurantia. The sequence continues at coordinate 388,820 of JAPMOR010102824.1, forward strand.
GCAAAAATTTCGCCTTAGGGTATAATTATTCAAGGTTATAACGTAAGGGGTGGTTTCCCCGTACTTCTAATGAACTTTCCTCACATACTTTCTAATAAAAATGTTATTCTCGTCTCGCTCCGCATAAAATTGTAGATTTGCGCTAAGGCCGTGAACAAAATGAGTGCTCAGATTTTTATTTGCAGAGTTCCTCATATGATAGTTGGTGCTTCATAATATAATAAATAATGTCAGTACTTGAGCATCATTAGCCACGTGTTATTAGTGAACAATATTTACAAAAAGAGCTATTAGCGTGTGAACTTTGGCAATTAATCGCTGAGGTGTGGTTAATACGTAAATCCCAGGAAATGTGATATGATTTTTTTTTAAACCAATGAGAGCCAAAATTTGATATAAAACTACAATTGAAAAAGTGATTATATACCAAATTTCATTTATTTAAGTTATAGCGTTTATATGCGTATAAAAATACAGACCGACTGATGGTACATTTTAACGGAGAAGATTCAATAAGATATGATTATTTATGTAAAAAAAGTACTTATTTCATTTATTATTTTGACAGTCTTTCTTCATATCAAAAAAAAAAATAAATAAAAAATAAATCGATTGTTTTTCAAATAAGGAACATTTCCAGATTTTAACAATTTGTTTTGAAAATTCGTGTCAGAAATTGACGCCTCTAAATGCAGATACAAATTGGAAAATCGGTAATTTTATTCAGAGCTCTGCAAGGAAAAAGAAAAGGTTTAAAAAACTAAATCTAAATAGCATGAAGAATATGGATTAACAAATAAATCTATTAAGAAAGAGGGAAGGGGATATCAGAGAAAAAATGGCCCTACTTTTAGTGAAGATGAATAGAAAATTCCATTTTTTTCCCCATCATTTCCAGAAATTTTATCCTTTTGTTTATTCGAAATGACAATACATTTTAATAATTTTAAAACTTAATTATAAATTATTCTGTTAGTTTTGATAACACCAAACTGGCATCACTTTTAATAAATTCAAGGAAAAATTGTTAAATTTAAAAACATTTATTATAATGAATTATAAATTAAAAAATAAAAATAAGTCTAAAAAATAGATATAATTAAATGAAAAACTCTACTTCCATTAGGTTTATAAAAGTATGTTTCTAAAATTAATTTACCTTAGAACTCTTGAATTGACTTGTATAAATATATTAACATTTTAATGTTTACGTTGTTATAGATATAGGATACGGATATTTTAATTTAAAATCCTAGTAACTAAATTAAAAATTAAATAATTTTTTACAAAAAGATTGATGTTCATAATTAATTTTAATTTTAAGGACTTTGTTGTTAAATATAATTTTATCCAATATAAACAAAATATCAGAAATTAAGATTTCTTAAAAAGAGCATTCCACCATTATCGCAATTAGTATTATATGCAGTAGAATCTTCGGGTAATAAGACACGATAATAAAGCATATTATAATATGATTGAAAATACATCAATTCATCGAAACATAATTAATCTTACGTTTTTGTAAATTCCAGGCGGTTTTGCTATCCTAGAATGTCGAGAACCCATCACTGATCGTCCGACAGGACAAGTGGTGCTCGATTATCTGACCGACACTGTTCTTTCTCACAAAACCGCCCTCTTTGGTCAGCCACATGTCTCTCCAGACTCCAGGCATGTAGTGACTCTCGAAAGGACCAACAACAGCGTCATTATAGTGGCACAACAGATCACAGAAAATGGTAAGTTTGTATCAGTGCTTGTGCAGGGTTATTTGAAAAAAGGAAAATTCATATATACTGGGGAGCCCCTGCCTTCTGCTTAATAATAATATAACTGTTAAAACACTTAAAATAGTTGTTATAAACACAGTTAATAATGTATAACTCACCATTGGCCTGGCATAGATAAGATGAATTTGTCTTTTCTTCTAGTTTTAACTAATATTATTTAAGGCTTGATAGAAATAGATAGCACTTTAGCAACATATTACTTGTTGTGATTTGGCTTCTTGGTTTTTCCACTAAATGAAACACAAATCAGAGCCTGGGAGCACCAGAAAATACAAATGTAGGTCCTACGACAAAACTGCCTTTCTGAGAACTTGGAAATTCTTATAGGAAGGCAACCTTCTCCATTTATGAAAGTTAGCAAAGTTAGCACATATTTCTGATGTTACTTAACCCACCAAAAATTTCTATATTTTCCTTTTATCATAAGTCTTGGACACATGCACTTGACTCAAGGTGACCTCTATTTTAGACTATCGATAAATATTTCACTGTCAGTAGTTATCAACGATGTTTCATTTAGCTTATGAAAAAATACCAGAGAGTTATCATGTTAGATAAAAATTACAGATTTATAAAAAAAATTCTATTTTTTATCATAAATTTCCTTGATTTTTCTCGATCTCACAGAATTCCCTGTTGGCTGGCTACCCTGTGAGTAGATAAAATAGGATTAGAACCCCTGCCATTAATGACATATGCTATATTAATTAATTTAAATTGTGGATAAAATTAAGTTCTTTTCTGGTAAAATTCGATTAAAATGGTTTGGATGATGAGACAATATTGAGTTCCTATCCATTCATCTGCTTTCTTCGCTGATGGGTTCTTTTCTTGGAGAAATCTGAAACATTATATTTCCACCTCAGGAACAACTGCAATAGGAGAATACGAATTGAAAACAGTTACTGAAAAGCGGTTTACCAACAGTGCCTGAACCATTTATGTACAGTACTGACGGCACCAAAAAATCTTAAAACACTTAATGACATGTTAAAAATTGGCAATTTTTTACCAACTGTTTGAAAGTTTTAAAAGTGCTTGGATTTATTACGGGAAGATGAGGAAGAAGGTCAGAGGTTAACCACTTTGTGGCTATTATTTTTTTATTATTATTAATTACATCAGTCGCCTCATTACCGCAGAAGCCGTACAAACGATACACTAAACCGTATAAATAGGGTTTCCACTTTGTGGCTGGGGACTAATCGCCTCGAGAAGGATATCAGTTTGGTCAATCGGCTGGTTTTACGGACGGGCATTGTTAAAGAAACAGTCGGCCATAACTTATCGTTATTCGTTCAGTGGTGGCGGTATGGTCTTCTGTACACAAGAAGAAGTATATGAACAAAAATGTTCAATATTTCGGAAATGTACAATAATTCAGATAATTTTATATTTTTATAAATCAGTTTTGATTCATTTATTAATTATACCTAAATATACTTACGAAAGGACATATTATATTATAGTTTGATACTAAGGTTTCTGAAATCTTGCATATGATTTCGAAGATACGATCAGAAAGAAATACATAAATTGCAAAATTTACAATGCTGTAATCGGATTAATTTATGCTAAAAAGTAAATATCTATTTCTAAATGGTATAAATTATTCTAAAATTCGATGCAGTCTAATAATCTATGAAATGAAACGCCTTTTAAGCAAACACTTTACCAAATGTTGTAGTAATTAATTGCCTATCTTCTAATACTAACCTACTTCTTGTCCTCAAAGGTTTGAGATTCCTGTTCGACGTAAAGACCACGCTGCAGATTGGAGACATTACCTTCTTCCCATCAAGAACCACCCACAATTACGACCTCTACGCCAGTTCCTCCACCAAAGAGGACATCCTCTTCGTGAACCTCGCCGATGGGAAAGTGGAAATGATCACAGGCATCGGGCGGTCCATGGACCCCATGGTGGCCGAGTGGGGCAACACCAATCGACCCATCTCGAGCGCGGGAGTGTTCGGCACTTATATGGTGACCACTGCCAATGAAGCCATCTTTGTCATCAATGGGAAGACCAGGACCGTGAACTGTGAAATTGGCAGCACGGTCCATCCAAGGATGGTGGTTTGGGCCAAGGCTCCTTGAAGCAGGCTGAGACATTTAGGCGGCTCCTTGTAAATGACCATGCCGGACAGTTGGGGGTTCGATCCTTCCGACAACACCTTAGCCTTACAGTACGGCTTTAATGCGCACGGATGAATGACAGTTTATTCTAGATGTCGAAAAAAATGCCTTGATATTTCTTCACCAAAACTAGTTCCAATTGTCTTTGGATATATATATATATTTCTCGTGTTTCATGCGTTTTCCCACTACTAATTCGCTGCTTCGCTTGAGGATATTTGAAAGAGAGCACATAGCCAAGTTTGACGTTCCATTTTTATACAAAAGTTCTTTTTCTTTTTCCCTCAAAGCATATCCTATTTCATATTTGGCCAAAATAAAGCTCTTATTTGTAAATTTTTAAAAGTAATGAATTTATCTCTGAATACTTGTTAATAATGTATTTGAAAAATTTATTAAAATGCACCATTTTTTTTTTATCTATATCGGAGAATTTTATTTGTTCTCAATAGAATATATGTATTGCATTAATTTTATTTAGAATAATTTTCAAGAATGTAAGAGATGCTCTTCAACTGCTGCGAAAGCTGATATGTAAAGTTAAGGTGTTGATTAATGCAGAAGACAGTTCTGCTTTGCAAAAGTGCAAGTTCTCATTCCTGTCACACGATTTTTTTTCTCTTGTTCCAAGCAAAAAAAAAAGCACTTTGCACATCGGTTCATAGGTCAATTATTTTTGTTTCGATCATGGAATTTGAGTTATCAAAAGAAAAATTCATACTTAACGTATCTTCAGATCCCCAAGTATTATTAAATATAATAAAAAATTCAATAAAGTTTCTAATTAGAAATATTTTAGATATATGGATAGCTCTATTTATATATAAGAATGCAAATGTGTCACCCATCCATAATATTTAACATATTAAATATTATCGTGATTTTATGACCGATTGTTTAAAATTGCTCGTGTATATTGTTTTCAGAGTTTAAATACAAAATAAATGAAACCTTAATAACTGTCCATATGAGCCGAGTACACTTTTGCTACAATGGATGTTGCACTAATGCTTCTGCCAATCCTGGGATTCTCTCGCAAAAGCTACGTTCATAAATCGATAAACGTTATCTAAAATTTTTCATAATTTTTAAATTTTTTGTAGCTATATAAGTGGAAAATGCTACTATGTTATGCTTGCTGAGATGGATTTTGTTTTGCAGGCTCAGTGAATCAAACTTTTTTTTGTTCCTTTGATGTAAGGAAACCAAACGATAAATTAAAGGGGAAATAAATTGCAATTCTACTTATTTTCAGTATTCTAAAAAGAAACAAAAACTATTTGAATAACATAGAATAATATTGATATAATAAAAAAACACTTTCTTCAAATTAAAACACAAAAATTTTTATACACAATCCAGTAATCAACATTTTATATCGGTAAAAGTAAATAAATATCAAATTCTTTTTTTTCCCCCCTGAACGTGGCTTCAGAGATCTCAGATCCTTGCACACACTACTTGTATTATTGTAAAAAAAATGTCCAGTGTATATGTATTTTTTACTTTAATTTACAGAAATGTATATTGAATTTACTTCTATTTTTTTCAAAAATAGATGTAGATTTATTCTAACAGAGACCATAAATCACACTTAGCAGCTTAATTACTGATGTGTAAAACAGTATCTTTTGGTGAGTAATAATTTAGCACTTTATATTAACCTCACAGTGAAACTCAATCAGCACAAAGTATATTCCCCATGTCAATATTTTTTTTGGCAAATTTACGCAGTTATTTTTAAAAAATAACAATAAAAATATGCTTAAAAATGGGAGTAAGAAAAGCAAGCAAATTAATCAAAAATTAAGCTTAAAACAGATGTGTTTTCCCAATTTATAGCTTTCATCATTTTTGCATCTTAGAAAGAAGGGGAAATTGATAAATTCTTCCTTATATTTGATCCAATAACCCCCTAACAAAAAAAGAATGTCAAAGTAAAATAATATTCAGAATTTATAAAACTATTATAGCTATTTTCAAAAGCAATAAAATTAAATTAAGTGATATTCCAGAAATAAAATGAGTAGAATTAAAATATGCGTAAATGTATTTTACTAAACAGAAATCAATTTATTAAATCTCTGTGGTATCCTCATCAGATCTCTTAACTATACATGTATCAGTGTATTTTCGTTAATGATTTTTTCCCCAAATATTTGTTTCAATTTTAAATAGCAGTGCACAACTTAATAATCAAACATTAACATATTTCTAAAAGAGCTCAAAAATGTCAATTCCAAAAGATAAACATGTTTCATATTTTACATGAAAATAAAAACTACAAAAATATATAATAATTAAAAAGTAATCTTGATTAACAATAAGAATGGCAAGAATACATTTAAATACCATTCAAAGTTCATTCTAAAATAATTTGCATTTGTTTTTAGTTGTGCACTGCTGTTTTTAGGTTAACATAATCATTTTGCTTTATATGTTTCTCTTTTGTCTAGTCTCTGAATTCACTTGTATAGCGACATGTACAGTTGACACATCACATCTAATAAAGAATTTCTGAAAAAAAAATGTGTTCTGTTATTTTCCCTTCTTACAATAAATTTGTCTTTTGAAAAAACAGCCTTTAGCAAATTCCTAATTCCTGTTTCAAAATATGCATCAGTGAAAATTTTCCTAAAATGGTCTGAATTCATTGTAAAGATATCAGGATGAAATTTACTTGAATGCATTATATGCGAATTTAAGACTATGAACACAACCCTATTTACATTTTGTGGATTTGCATACTGTATTACAGTATCAGTGTTACGAAATATCGTTAAAATAAATCATTTATCTGCCTGTATTCAAAATTCATTGAATTTCTAGCCATATAATTGCAATCCTACTGAATTTTATCAAGAAATTATAATAAGAAAAACTCAACTTATTAAATGCAGTGAGAGAATAAGTAATTCAATTCATTAAAAATATGTTAAATACAAGCACTGTTTTATATGTTTCTTCATAAACATTCAATTTATGTTACAAAATTTTCCCCCACATTTACTGAATATTAAATAAAGCAAGTTTAGGCGAAAAAATATTTAATTTTAAAGATATATAGAATATAGCACTATGATAACATATTTTTCTTCCCCTGTGATTTTAACACACTTTCTCAGCATTCTTAAATGTTGCAAAGTATAACCATTCTGCCCCCCCCCCCATTTCCATATTTATCGGACATTTCATTAAGCATCAACTTTACAAAAAAAATTTCTAGTTTCTATATGATTTTATTTATAAATACAATCAAATCAATCACTTTTTGAAGCTTCTCAAAACTGAATCAAATTTTGATTTCATTGTTAGTAATTCTAGTAAAAATTAAAAGTGAGTAATAGACAGTAGTCAGCTGATATAATTTTCAATAATAATAATAAATTTGCACCAAAGTCTCTAATCATGTGTGTCTACAATACGGATTTAATTTATCCTATCAGACAAGATTTCTCAAACTATGATTCACCCCCCTACATGGTGCCAGTGTCTATATACTACAGATATTCGATACCACTTGGAGGATTTCATAATTTACGAAGTCTTGTTTCATAGGATAATTTAAATCCGTATTGCAGACATACAAGAGGATTAGAGAAGCTACACTGCCAGTTATTTATCCTTTAGTTTGAGACGACACGTAGGGATTCATGGTGACCTCAAACATGGAACATTGAAAAATTTAGAAACAATTTGTGCCAGATTAGGCATGCATAATTAGCTATGGCAACATTATGAAATAAAGAAAAAAAATCAACGCTGAAAATCATCCTGATTTGAAATATTTCAATAAAATTTTAATAATGAATAACATAAACGAGTTACCACTGATGTCGCCACAGAAGAAAGCAAGAAACCGATGTTGAGTCCAAAGGTTGTCGTCGATTGTCGACGCCAATTCTCCCATAGGAGGTACGTCCCTTCATAAGCAGTAACTAAATTCTATATTACTAAGGCCACCAGAGAAGCAAAAACCAACCACTGAACAGGTGACTCCTTATTTCCATATCTGAGTTCTCAATGGGATTTGATAATTGAATTGGAACATATTTGCCATTGCCCCATTGTGGTCATATGATCTTCCTGAAGTAGGCGTGTTCTTCTACTGCGACCAATAATTGGCCTCGTGTGAACGTTGCTTTGATGATTGCTTCATTTTTCATTGAAATTTAGGGCACATATTTCCCTTCCAATTTGGAAATGTTAAAATATGTTAAATGTGAACAAGACTGGAAAAAGTTCGAAAAGTTTCATACGAAAATATTGGGAACAAAACATGTAATTTCATTTTTTAAATCATATTTATTTTCACAGATATAAAACAAATTGCAAAATATATACATACAAAGAAATTTTGTCATTTATACAAGACACAAACACATTTGACTCTTTCCAATTTTCCGTGCACTGCAGGTAAAAATGTAAAAGAATATATCAATATTGCAATTCACAAACAGGTTGTACATCTTTCAGTAAGTATTTGCAATATACAAGCTACTAACAGCTACTTTAATTCATATTGAACACAATAAAATAAAAAAGGGACAACTACACATGAGCATCTAATTTTGGTTAGCATCACAGACTAAACTTGTTGCAGTAAAGAGATTCACATATGAAGAGCTAAAGGAAAATTAATACAGACATCGCTCTTGTATTAGACTTCATTCTACTTCGGCTTTAAATGTTTATGCTAAAATAAACAGAAAAATAGCATGCAAAAAAGCAAAGTTAGGAAATAATACAGACTCAACATATTAGAAAGCTTTCTTTCCTAAATATTGTTTTCCTTAAATATCGAATATCTAAGTTAAAAAAAATAATAATAATGAAGACTAAATATTCAAATTTAAATCTAGACGAGTTAAAAAAAAAAAGACAAAGAATGTATTACTTTGACAACACTGATCCTATACAAATATCATAATTATCAAAATCTCAAACTGAAGATGAAAATCATACTTAAATACATATTTAACATTTGGGGAAATAATATTTCTGTTTATCTGTCTGTTGAAGTCAAAACATATACTTATGTGTCTGCCAAAATCAAAATCATCCATGTGATCAATTCAACAAGTTATTGATCAAAGAAACAAATAGCTCTTCATACAGAACATGATTCAATGGTGATATGCAGAAGCATATCAAAAGAGGTAGGGTGAGATTTGAATGATATACAAGGTATGCATCACACAGACAGACAGTTGTACATACAAATAAATATTCACCAATTCGAACACCAATTTTTTTGAATACTGAAACATTTGAGCTCAAATATGTCTTGGCACCATAAATAATATTTAACACCATATTCAGTTGCCATTTAACAGACAATAACACAATGAGTTGACGCAGCATGCATTTGAAATACTATTACACTGAACATACTACGAAATTATGTGCTGATTATACATTGTGCTGGTAACTTCATATTTTCATGAAAACTACTTTTAAATGAGTAAAAACTGTTTTTGTGCAACTTAAATGCTCTACATGCATTATATAATGCACCATATAAAAAAAATGTACATTATGGTTTCTATGATGTTCAGAACTTTTTCTGGAGAGAGCGGTTGTTTTAAAGAAAATATGCAAATGAAAATATTTTAATTACCGGAATTGTTCAAAGAGTTTTTATTGAATTTCATCGCAAAGAATATTTGCCATGACAATGAAAACTTAAAACGTTAATGTATTTGAGTCCACAGTTTTTCAAAACATAAAGAATACCACTTATTTTCAATAAACTATTTTGTGTTAATAGAAATTCCCTTTTCTTCCTTCTTTATAAAAAATTATATTGTGCTTAAAATTATATTCATATGTTTAAAATTATTCTTTAGTAAAGACACTATAAAAATGTTGAAAGAAAAGGACCTGAAGTAAATTTTTCATAGCAATTTCAACAAATGTATTTCCAATTTTATGCTAAAAAGTCAGTAAAAATAAGGTTTAATAATTAAATATAAAGATTTCATCTCAAAATAGTTTAAAAAAATAAATAATGCTAATTTATTCTGAGAGATTTTTTTTTCCCTTTGAAGTTCTACAACAATGACAGACAATATATTATTTCTGATAATTTCTATAATGCACTTTTAAAGAATTTAATTAACAAAGCATAAATTTTATAATGGAATGATTCTCAAAATATAGGCTTCTGCTGCAAATGAATTCCAATAACATTTGCTATTTTTCTTAATTTCAACATATATCAAAATTTGCAATTATGTAGTTCCAAAATGAGATTATTTCCTTAAAAAAGTCGTCTTAAAGAGAAAAGTTTTTCTAAGGTGCATAAAAAACAATGCATTACTAAAATAAATTATAAATATACATACCAAATGTTACCACACTTTTTTTTCATTCAATACATCTTTCTGTATATTGAATAAATGGTCATATTCATGACAGTTGATAATCTGTTACTAAGAGATTTATAATAAATTTAAACAAAAATAATTAATCATCAAATGAGATTCCAAAAAAATTTCTCAACAAGAAAAAAAGTTTTATATATCACTCTAAAATAAACACAAAATCTCCACATAATTTTTCAGAAAGTGAATGACATTAAATAAGCATTATTTCTAAAATTATTTTACGGAATTCTAATATGTGGTCTAAGAATCAAGGATGTGAAATGACAGTCAACCCTAAAATAACACTTAAAACAAACTATTCCAAAAAATTATCTCAGTGAAATAAAATAATTTTACACACACCTGAAGACATTTCAAAGTTGAGGAAAAATAAATGATTAATATTATTCAAGTGAAGAAAAATAATTTATGACATAAGTTATTCAATTTGCATTATGAAAATCTTATCAATGTTAAAAAAAAAAGGGATAAAAAATTAACAAATAAAATCTGTTGAAGTGAAAAAAAAAACAATCCAACAATCTTTTGCATGAAGAATTTAAATTATTTCAATATATGTTTCTATTAAAATTAAGGGAGGAGGGGGGATAATATCTATTCCAAAAAAATTAAGTAGAACAAGTTTAAAAAAAGATTCTGTAAAAACATAGATAAAATTATAACTGACAAAGAAAAGTACTTTGCTTTCCTGCTATATGACAACGTAAGTAACTCAATTCTAATAATTTATCAAAGATATAAACATAAATATTTTTGAACACTATTCAAGAAGATTTCTTTAATAAATGGAGATAACTTCATCTGATAAATTCAAGAATTTAATAATTCAATAAAAAATTAATATACACACTTTTGCAAGTACTCGAAAATCAAATTCAGAAATTTTAATAAATTCAAAGAAAAAGCATTGGTCTATTTATAAATTTCAAAAGGAAAACAAACTTTTAAATAAAACTTATTACTTAAAAACAAATCACTAAAAAATTTCAAATTTTAATAAATTTAAATACATTTTTATAAATAATAATAATTATCAATTAAAATTTTCATTCAGGGTTTTGAAATATTTTACAGCTAATTTAAATAACTTGTATTCTATATTTAAAATATTGTATATATAATAACTAGTATTGTATATTAAATAACTAGTTGTAGTATTTGCATTAAATCATTTATGTCTGTTGAGAAGTTTTTATTATAAATTAATACAATAATCTTCAATATCTTAAGTTACCATTTTCTATTTCAAATTAAAACAAGCATTCTAGTTTTAAATAGCAAAACAATTTACAAGTTTGTTAAAATAGAAAATTAATAATAATAAATTAATGTTTCCAAACATGAAAATTTTAGAAGAAAAATTTTACACACCTCAGCTATGAAATTATAATAGAATGTTTAAAATATAAAGCTTCTTATCTAAAAAATAACATGTTAATTATGTAGAATAATTAATTTTTATAAAACTGCATGCCTTGAAAATGCATCTATCTTTCTTAATACGATATATTTTCTAAGAAAATAAAACGATTTTGAACGATTTCTAAAATTTATCTTATTTTAAAATTTATCTTCGAGTTTACATATAGTAGCCCACAGAGCATAAGGTCATATATTGCAATCAAATATGGGTGAAATCCATTAGCTTGTACTTCTTCATATGCCCAATTGATGGCATTGATGACAAATAATTCATTAGTAATATGAAAGAGCACCAGTTAGCAGATCTCAACAATATTTAAATTCTGAATCTGCAAGTTTCTGCATGTGATTAATGACGCAATCTTGTAAATCTTTTATAAAGTTAATCATACATTTAGGTTTGGAATTCAAATATACGTATTTCAGAAATAATAAAATGAATTTAAAGGATCAAACCTACTTAAATTAGAATGCTGAGCTCACATATTTCTAAAAACCTGTCAGTTATCATAAAAGTAATAGTTTGACATATATCAAGAAACTTCAGCAAGTATATGAATGAATAAAAATTCATACATACTGACAATCTCATTGTAAAACACTACAGTTTCTTTTAAGAAAATCTTTTTAGTTCAGGCTGATACTCTTAAAGTACATGTATTTACATTTAAAATAATAGAGAGCCTGCTAAATTTGCCACATGTTCACAGCTTAGCATAACATATTAGGATGAAAACTTACTAATTATCTATTATAAAACAGTATCAGTGCCAACATAACAAAAACATCCTAATCTCACAATTGGTCCTTAACGATTAATTTCTGCTAGCAGAAGTTAATGAATATTTCTAAACACACATTTCAAATTAAAATGTGAAATAAATTCAAATGAAACAAAAATAATGTTAAAATCAACAAATAAAAGGAAATTATTTGAATTGTGGAATAATTGAATGTAATTGAATTTGAATTATTCAACTATACCCAACCAGATAATTTCATTTTCAGATTGTTAAGTTTCTTTATAAAACTGATGGAAATATGAGAATTTTAAATGATTTAAATATATTTCTTTATCTTTGATATTTAATAAAGTTAAATATTTAAAAATATGAAGTGAAATAGTACTTTGAAAAGAATTTAATATATGAAAAAATGCTTCAAAAGTTTTTGAATTCACTTTTAACTTTAATAATCGATAATTTTTTTGATTGAAATAATTTGATTCATTCATAATCATCAATGGACCAAATTTCTTCTATGAAAGAATTTTATTACAACTGTTATTTCAGATTTATCACAAAATAAAAAATTAAAAAATATGAATAGTGCATTTGTTGTAATGGTGCAATGGTAACTTATGGAAGTTATTAATATTTAAAAGAAAATGCCAGAAACTGTTTATAGAAATGCATATATACTTTGCAGAAGAAATATTTTCCAAGGAAATACTCAGAAAAAATGATAAACTTTTTAGAACACTTTACTATAACGTAAAGTACCCTCAATGAGCATTATTTGGGAAGACGAAGTAATTATATTTGTAAAAAAGACCTACCTATCAAGAGTAGGTAAGAATAAAATATAAATGACAATATAAAAACAGGTGGGTTATGATATGAATCTTTTGAGAAATTATTATTTTCTATAAAATTGTTAATTTCAGATCATATGGATGGAAAGTTAGATTATTGGTCTTTAAATGGTAATTCTAATTCAAATTTCAGAAAACAAGACAAATTAATCATTAATGACAGTTTAAGCTTTATGATTAACTCACAATATACAAAAAGACTGACACAAATCAATTCTGATTGACAAACACTTGCTGTTCTAAACTAATTGTGTACATAACAATACTCATCTTTTTCTTACACATTAGCCAACAATTGAAAGCAAAATCTTAAATATTGGCATTTGACTCAAAAAAATCAGTCTAAATGTAACATACTTTAAGATATGTACATAAATATACTTATAATACAAAACATACAAGAAATGGAACAACAGACAATATCGAATCATAAAATAGATTTTCCCTAATTCATAATTTACATCTTTGGTAAGTATATATACAAATATGCTTTTAAAAATTATGTTGCTAAATGTTACAAAACAATAAAATTTTAGATCTAAATCAAATATCATAAAATATGGAGCATATACTCGCAATATCTCACAGCATTAAGTCTCTTTCATAAGGGTCTAAGCTCAAAACTATACGTACACGTGGGTCAAACCATTAACTTTCCAACAAAGTTGTTCACTTTAAATCAACCAAGATCCAACCCTAAATGACCTTAGACAAAACTTTACAATAAATATTATCCTTACATAAATATATTTTTCTTCTCACCTTTCTCCAATCAAATATATAAAAAAGCATCCGAAATATAACTTTTTGTAAAGAGAATAATGATATACACACTCTTAAATTTTGCAATAGCAATGAGATTTTCTTCCTGTAATTCTAAAATAAAACTCCATATAAATTTATTCTAGGAAATAATGAACACAAGAAAAATTCAGAAGAAAACTCAAATAGGAACTCCAAAAAAATACACATATTTGTTACGCTTAGCTATGCATAACAATAAATCCATTGAATGACCATTGCATTACTTCACTACTCACAGTCACAGTTCAAGAAATATTTAAAAACTATTTTGATTGTAAAAATCAATTTTTACATATTAATAAAAAAATTAAATTTAAATTAGAATATGACTATGGTAATGGTAATATCACAATGATAGTTAATCAATTCACAAATGTTCATTCATGTTTTAAAAAATATATAATTCCGAACCTCCACTGAAAGGAAATTACAAAATCCAGCAACTTATTATACAACAAAAGACATATCAAACAAAGTAAATTACATATTCATACAAAAACGGAAAATTTGAATCAAGGGACACAGATCTGAACACATCACTTTGTGCCTTCGACTGTACACATTTTGATTTATATATTACAAATAAGTTACTCCACAGACATTTAATCACAATGCAAAAGTTTAAGTCAATATCTTTGGTGAGAACCTGAAACTCTCATGTCAAAATTCACCACAGATAGAAAAGTAAATGACAGCAAACAGTCTCTTTCAATCAATTATTGCAATCTTGCACATTGATGATTACACCACAACAACTGGACAGCAAGAAATGAGATTCAATACATCTAATATGATTTTACCTACAAAAAAAATTTACATTTTTATGCAATAAGATTATATATATATATGCAAATCATATTACATCTGTAAAAATCCCCACTGTAATAAGACCCTTTTGTTTTGGTGAACTAGACAGATGAATGTTTGGCTAAGTAAGTGTTTTGCAATTTGCAAAGCAGACAGCAAGGCCTAAAACTATGAAATTTGGCATAAATAAATTTTAGAATATAAAATGTGCACCCAGTTTTTTTTTTTTTTTTTACCTGAAAGTATCATTAAATTTTTAATTAATAAAAAATAAACCCAAATTTGGCATTCATTCTTGAAAGCATCCATAAATATTTTAGCGCACGTTATTTTTACACCATCTAAAGATTCAAATAATTGTATTTTTTATTCTATTAATTTAGTTACTGCATTAATTTCAATAAAATTTTAAAATATTTTAAGTATATTTAAAGTATACTAAATTTAAATAATTTTCAATGTTGCAATAAATATTATATTCCTAATTTTTTTTATACTGTGATTGCCAAAGTATGAAGATCTGGCTTACTTTTAATACTGAGTAGGATTCTTTTAAAAGGTAATTTTAATAAAATGTTTGATCTCTTTTTCCCTACTTTTGAAATTAAATAAAGTTTAATTTCAAAAATGGACAATAATTAAAAAAACAATTTTTATAAATTGTACATTTCTAAATTCAACAATCATTTTTTATAATACTGTTGAATGTATATAAAAATATATTATCAATCTTCAAAATTGAAGTGCACTTTATAGTGCATAGCACTAGTTTTTGACTAAGTAAATAAAGTTTTTTCAGGATTAGGCACACATACACACACAGAAAAAAAAAACTGTTGCTGATTTCACTAACTATTTTTATACATTTTTTGAGCAAGTTATCAGGATTATTTTAAATTTTATTATTTCCCCATTTATCTCAAAGCTCAAATTTTAGGTCAGATGGTAAATATATAGAATTTAACAAACACTTAGCAAAATAAAAAGAATAAGAGTAAACCATGTAAAATAGCAAAAGTTACATATCTATCAAAATTTACAAAACTTGCTGAGAGAGAGTATTATAACCAAATTATGCATAAAAATTGAAAAATTCTTTTGGATTTTTTTTGTGTGTAATTATTCAAAATAATTAGTATATAATGAGAGAACATTCTGGAAATAATCATGAATCCTAATTAACTAAAAATATTTAACCTTATTGATGGATACCATATTTAAATTTCAGGGTGTAATTTAAGGTACTAAACTTTAAATAAGAATGTAAACATGTAATATCAAGTAAAAGAATAAGGTGTGGGGATCCTCAATATTAGAATGGAAAACAATAATACTTTTATATAACAATAGCCCTCACAATGACAAAGAAATCTGCTCAAAATTATCACTTAGTATGTCACATCTCAAAACCACACACTGAACACTGACTAATGACCATAATCTTACAAAGTCTTCTCATAAATGAACGAATTCTCTTTACAGAAATGAAATTGGTTCAATAGGCTGATTCT
This sequence comes from Argiope aurantia, assembly GCA_026543865.1. NCBI lineage: Eukaryota > Metazoa > Arthropoda > Arachnida > Araneae > Araneidae > Argiope > Argiope aurantia. Next base: position 405,279 of record JAPMOR010102824.1, read on the forward strand.
TTCAAATATTCCGATATGGGAAAAAAAATTAACCTGTTTTAGCTTGTAAATGACCAATCAGACGATTTCGCAGAAATTCAAAGATGGCTACAATAAATATTTTACTTCTTATATTATGAAGTATCTTTTAGAAAACCAGACATCATAAAGGTTTAGTTATCAGGTATTTTTATGTACTCCAACATCACACAGCTTGTGCTGCACTACCTTGGTTGAGCAACATGTGTTTTACCAATGCAATTAACTATATTAAAAGCAAAACGGGAGAAAGGCAACAAAAAGTAAGTGTATAGTTTTATTAAAAAAAATGATAATAAATACTTACATATCTAACACAAATATGGAATGACATTTACTCAGGAAATCTTCTCACATAGTGTGATCCACAAGGACCTACAAAGAGAGAGATAAAGATTATTTTCCTATTGATGCAAGCAAAACAAATAAATAAATAAAAACTTGATATTCATTTTTTCCCCTATAGTAAAATTGTAATAATATTTTTTTTAATCTTTCAAAATAAAGGAATTTATAACAAAAGTTAGCTTAAAATTTATCCTCCACATAAAATAACAAAATATATTAAACCTATATGATAATAATTCAAATGAAAATTTATAAAAGTAATAAGTATTCAAATTCAAGCTGGCAAGTTTAATAAATAGTTTCAGATAAAATATAACCATATATATGTTATAATAAAACTAATATTTATTTTTTTTAAAAAGAAGTATAGAAATTATTTTATAATATTTTAAGTACTTAATATTTTAAGTACTCTTAAAACATGTGTAATAAGTCAAAACATTTATTTTAATACAATATTTTAAAAAGTGGAAGTTTCTTAAAATAACTATTTTATAGAAGTTGTATTCAGACAATAATTTAGCAAACTTCTTATCACAATTACCAATAACAAGACATTACAATACAGATTTAAATACAGAGAACAGATACATTTGATTAGATACAGAGAAAGAAAAAAATAAATTTTGAAAAAATTACACACAGTACAAAGTAACAACACTCAAAATTTGAAACATGCAATTTGAACAAAGACAACATCAAAATAGTTACAAAGGCTCAACAGTAAAAGGAAAGGGAGAGATATAGGTATAAACACATAAACATAGGAAAAAAATCCATAAATACACTAAATTTTGTTTACTTTAAAATTACAACCATTAAATATGCTTCAATAGCAGAAGGTTTAAAATGTTGTACGAAGTGTTAACGAATATAAATTGCTTTTTCAAAGCCACAACCAATGTAGTAGTATAAACATAAAACTCGAAATTTAAAAAAATGAGCAAAATTATTAAATAAAAATGTTTTAGAATGAATTTCTAAAGAATATCTGTAAGGAAAATGAAGACAAGAAATTACACAGTTTAATCTATTTGATCTCATTCAAAGAGACATTTGTATGTTTCTTTAAAATATGTAAACTGAATAGAAAGAACAAATTGAAAAAAAATCCTTAAGACAGAAATATCTTGACATTTTAAACTTTTGATTCTTTGAAAGGGGAGGGGGACAAAATCTTTCAAACTGATAGATGGCAAAAACACAATTTATTCTCAAAAGTTCCCCCCCCCCCCCCAACTGGAACAGCTGTCAGTCAATTTTTTTTATAATTTACCATCACTGCTAAATTAGAAATGCTTATAGCCAATCTTTCCAAACGATCCATGATATTTCTCAGAATTTTAATAACAGTAGCTTTCGAAGAGATGGAAAAAGAGAAAAAAAATTGAAGATATATTCATATACACAAAAAGAAAATGGAAAATCTTTACATCATGCCAAAATATATAAAAGATAACCCAGATAAACATGTTATGTACCATGGCTCAAAACCATTAGTAAAATTTCAAATAAATTTCAGAATTCCAATTAAAATATAACTAATATAAAAAAAAGACAATTGGAGGTCTTGCAAAACAATATAATATTACACATATAAAGCCAATTAGAAAGCAATTTCCTTAGTTGCATTGAGCCAAAGACAAGCTTTATCTTAGGACTTGTTAGTGAAAATAAAAATGAAACTCAGTAATCTAAGAAGCTGTCAAGAGTTCCCACCAGAAAATCCAGCTCACATTAACACTTGATCACAAGCAAACACAAACACAGAATTTCAAAACACAGGAAAACAAATCTCTTAAATATCATGCATACCAGATGCATGTCTCTTTAGGTGGGGAGGAGAATTAGTAGAGCCAGCAGAACTGGTGCTGTGGCTATCAAAGCTTGCAGAACCATGGCCCGAATCGGTCTCACAATGTTGAAAGTGGAGGCTTTCCGACGATGTTACAGAGCCTTGAGAGGAAAACGGTTAAATTTTGTAAAATAATATGAAGTCACTCACTTTATACTAAAGAAAAGAATTTAGCTTTCTTTTGGGAAAACATGGTACACCAATACTGTTACATAGTTCTTCAGAATGCAAAATATAATAAAAATAATACCTTATGACATTTTTAACTTGGTAAAATTTAAGAAAATTTTAAGCTCAATAAAACGAAAAATAAATGTAGCTTATGCTATTTCAATCATATCATATCTCCAAATAAAATACTAAATAGCTGAAAGAAATTTAAAAAAAGAAATCTTTCTGACATTTACTTGTTTATTAATTTACAAAATTAATGTTTCCAAAGATTTATTTTTAAAATTGAAATTTCTAAGAAACAAAATAATACTTAAAAATATCTACCAAACCTCAAGGCTCTATGACTCCACTAATTTCAAAAATACAATATGATATGTGAAATTGCATTTGTAAGCTGCCAATTATATGTATATATATGCACTTTTTAATATCACCACCTCAAATACAGAAATCTATTTAAAATTTATTACTGGTATTTGAATTATCTGGCACTGCTATTTTTAAAATGACTTTTTGTCTAATTCTTTTCTAGTAATACTATTATATGGAATTACAATGACTCCCCACTATCATTCAAATTACTGAAGCTAAGACATTCCAATGATTATATTGTTTACTTAAAATAATAAAATGTCTCATCTATAAAATTATAATATTTTAAAATTTTATTTAATGCTGCTCTTTCATAAAAATCTTATATCTTATCTTGCCTTTCATCCTATTTTTTATATTTTATGTTAAAATATTATTGAAGAAAACTATATTAAAGTATGGAAAATAATTGATTATTTCTGTAAGGAAATAATTCATGATTATTAGCATATATCAAGAGAAAGCACTTTTATTTTTTATTTTTTTATTCTTAAGAGTCAAGAAGTTCAGCTTACGATTAAAACAATAGAAACTCCACCTCAGCAGAAAAAAGAAAAAATGATTTAACTCTCAAAAACTCATTTATGGTCTCCCACTTCTTTGAAAAAAAAACTTAGACATGGCAAATTAAACATACTTCTAATTCAAGAATTTATATTGTGTTTCAACAAAATTATCAAAATCTTCTTTGAAATTTTGAAAGAATATTATATAATTGAAATTCTTTTCTCAATAATGAGAAGTTGATATACAAAGAGAAAACAATCTGAAGAAATATATAGATTGATATATTCTGAAAATATGTCTTAATTTTGAAATTTATTCAAATCTTTTATGATAATTAAGTACAAAAAGATCTTAATTTGTGTAATCCCTACTTCAATAAATCCAAAATTATATGGTAAATCTATTTTCTTACCTTGAAGTAAGTTTTTAAAATATACTCAAATTATTAGTAATTAATGAAAAAAGCCTGCATTACTTATATGTATTATGAAGTGTTGGAAGTTCAAATTATAATCACCACAAAATGAAAAAAATGAAGAAAAAAAAATTACAGCCACAGACTTAATCAAAAGTTTTTTTGTGTGTTTGATCTAATTTCATCAGTTTCCACCTGAAATTCAATAGTTTTATGTTATGTGCCTCAAAGAGTTCAGAATTAAACATGTGAGTTTTGTATATTACAATGCGATTGAACGGATTTCTTGCTTTTATATATCAAGCAATGCATATTCTAAAACAATCTGGGCACATAACTACTTAAAGCTAATTTTCAGTAAAAGTTATCTGTGCAAAGTTAACTAAATTATAAAGTCACTTGCCCACAGCTTGTATAGAAAGGAAATAACGGAAATATAAAAGCCGAAGATGGGATATGAATTCACAGCATATGTATGGAATCCTAGCCATTGATCTAGTGAAGCCCTTACACATGATACATGTGAAGCATCTGTGACAGTATCACATGTATTTAATTCAAATATTAAGAACTTGAATTTTATCAGATCATCTCATAACTTCAACTTTTCAAATTTGCATTTGGTATTTTTTTAAGAACAATTTTCACACATATCATTAGCCACACACCATGTGGGATGACTAAAGCTACAAATTACTAATTTATATCGTCAAAAAATTTTGCACACAAAAAAACATATCGTCTGAGAGTTTTTGTCAACTACTGTATATTATCCATGCCAAATTTATCAATAATATTTATATAAAAAAATTACTTAAATACACTTACCAGATGTCTGCGATTTCTTAATAGAAGCGGCCGAAAGGCTTGAACTCTCTGGATACAAGTCAACTGGCACAGTTATGCTTCCCATTTCGGCAGCAAAACTTGGACGTGGGTCATGGAACCGGCGGCCAGTTACTGGCGATAAAGAAGGTGACACATTAACAGGAGGACGCAATGGCTGATGTGGACGCACTTTGTTTGGGTCGGATAACGCAAGAAGCTTCCTCACTGCCTGTGGAGAATCAGCTCCTAATAACAGAATGCATAAAATACAAATCGCTTTATAGAATATATATACAGAAATATATATTTTAAATAAAAATTGATTTCTTAACTTTTTAAAGATACCTATATAAAATGTAACTCAAGACTGAAGGGACTAGAACAAAAATTGGATGTATCCAAAATTTTAAATTATCTGACAAGGTGAATAAATAATATACAATTAATAAATATATAATTTTAACAAATAAAATAATTACAGTTTTAAAATGTTAACTAATTTAATTATTATAATAATAATTTTGAAATGTTTACTGATTAGTGAGTTGAATAAAAGTAATTTAAAAAGTAATATGCAGTAGTTTAGATTTAACAATTTCACCATAAAATTTTAAAATAAGAAATGTATTTCACATAACAAATACAAACCTATTTTTTAATAAGACATATTTTACTTTTCTTTTACCTAAAACTTTGAACAATAGCAAGTAATAATTATGAATTAAAATGAATTACAATTTAATTTATTTTCAATGACTGATTTTTTTTTTCATTATCAAATTTGGACTGGTAGTAGGAAAATAATTAAATGAAAATTATTCATGACATATTAAAGGAAATGACAGCACTGAATTTATCAACACTGCTTCAAAAATTTTTTTAGTTAAAATTAAAATAATTTTCCTTTTGAACCACGAGTTAAAGAAGAATAAACAAGAACTTATTTACAGCTTCTATTGAGATCTATTTTTTTTATATGATACAATAAATTAATATAGAAAAATTTAAAATAAATGTAAGAAATGTGCCTAGATAAGACAAAGAATGAACTTTTCATACCAAATTTAGGATTACTGCTTTTTTTTATGTCTGAAGAACTACTGGTACTACTTGCAGCAGATAGAGTTGGTGATGGCTGTCTTTTTCTCACTTGAAGAGTATTCGCTACCATACAAAAATAAAGTCAGTTATAAAGAATATATAACACAAAATAATAAAGAACAAAAATATATTCATGAATAGTTACCAGATGTAATCAGTGGTTCACATTCCACAGACATGGCATGCAGCTGATCCTCATCTGTAACCACTTTTAAATTGTTAAGATAAGCTTTCACTCGTCTAACCATCTGAGCCTAAAGACAAAAACAATAAAGATAAAACAACAACAGGACCAAATAAAAACATGACTAATAACAAAAGAGAATATTTATGTTTACTTGTGAGAGTGTTGCTGCACTACAAAATAGAATAAAATAACTTCCGAGAAATACAAAGTACATACTTGTAGTTTGGAGAGTGGAGAGTAAGGTGGTGTACCTTGTGCCAATTTTGTTTAAATATTGCATTAAAATTTAAATTAATAAAATAATTAATTGGAATTTTTACATTTTTCCAGAACTGTTTATATATATATATTCAATGACAGCATTTTATTGCTGCAATATTTTTTTTATCACTTATTATTTAATTTTTAAAAATAATTTTTTTACAATATATTTTATTGGAATCAAGAAACCCAAATCATTTCCACAGCTGTCATAAGTATTTCTTACTAGTTTTTTTTTCATTATTTATGAAGTATAAAAATACACCTTATTTTTCCATAATTAAAGAATGCTTTTAAAAACTTTGGGAAATTTTGTTCCTCTTACAGTACAAACTTAATTTTGAAAGTAACTATTTTTAAATTCATCAATTTTTAAATTATCTCAGAAAGAAATTTTTTTTTATTAAATGAAATTTAATCATCTGTATTTCAAATTAAAGTTCGTATTTTAGATGAGATGATAGAAAATCACAGAAATGCCTAGGAGAAATAGCAAAGTGGTAAAAAAACAATGTTAAAACACTAAGTGTTACATGCATCTATCAAAATTTTAAGTTTAAAAATAGCTTTCTAACTGAGCTATTAAGGTGAAGCTGCAGCAAATTTTCAATCGAAAGTTTTGACAAACATCGATCCCAGCAAACCAACTGGTCAATACAAGTGGCTAATAATAAATATAGTAATATAGGGAAAATTTATAAGAACAATAGCTCTCTGTCATATCATTACAAAGAAATAAACTTTTATTATTAAAAATATTTGTTGCAAAAAAATTGGTATTTAATATTTTTTGGCCAATTGGGTGAATATTTCCCTTTAGATTTAATCAATTCTTTACAGAAGAGTTTTTCAAAATTTCAAACTGAAACAGATGATATGGCATTCAAACTGAGACTCCAAATCTCCATACTACACCAACAAGAATATATTAGAGTCATGGTAAGTTAATAAACAATATTTTTTTACAAAAATAAAGTTTTAAGTATTCAATTTTCTAGCAGTAAATTTTATAGTTTCAAAAAACATTTTAGGTTTGGATCAGCAGGTGGGACTGCAATTTTATTAAATTAATTTTTTAGATAGATATTGCACTTTATTTGTTAAATTTAATCTAAATACTGTAAATTTTCAAATCAAATTACTTTTTTTATTTTTTATAGAGTTATACTAATTCCTCTAACTCCTGAAAGTTTGCTGGTTAAACTTTACATAATATTCTTTATTGATCATTAAACAAAGATAACAACATGTTCTCGTCTTAAATTTTTTAAAATTGAATTCAAATATGAAATTTGTTCTTTAAATTCATCATCATTCTTTAAATTCATTATCTGGTAATCATATATTTATAATGTAGTATAACATATATCCTCATCCCATATATCCTCATCACAACAATGAGTTTGCACAATCAATAATAAAATAATTTTTCAAAAAATCACAATTTACCTCTTCAAACATTTTTTTAGGATTTGGTTGTGCAGAACTTTTCTTTCGTCGCTTGACTGTTGCAGCATTTGTAGTAGTTGCAAAACTATTAAGTGATGCCATAGCTGCAGTTGGGTGAGCTCCTCCACTTTCAAGCATGTTAAACAGATCCTGAAATAGAGAATATAGTTTATTACAAAATAATTGATGCTCAATTATTAATACTGAGTAAATTTGCATGTATGTAATTAAATATAGTAAGGTATGCCTTGGAAAATAATAATTTACTATTCTACTATATTTGATAATTACTAATAAAATTATTCCATTTTGTACAATAATAACAATCTACTATTAAGAATTGGTATGAAAATGTTTGTAGATGTATTTAAATCCTGGATAAATGTTTTAAATAAGAACTATATTTTAATGAAAATGAAAAAATTCTTATGTATTCAAAATTACTGTTTTGCCCAATTTTAAAAAGACAAAATATTTAGCAACTGGTAAATAACTTCTATATAATTGAAAAAGTTCAAAATATTTTATTTCTGTATATGTAAAAAAATCAATAATATACAAAAATTATCAAAATTAAATTGTTCTGTTTCAAAGCTTTCTTTATTAAGATACAGTGCTGCTTGTGAAAGAGTCAGCAACATAAAAATAAATACAATGCATTCTGAAACCAAAATAAATGTAAGAAGTATGGTATATTATATATAAACTTTCTGTAACAAAAAAAAAATGTAAAACTGCTTTATTAAAATTCGAATTTCATTAATAAAGATTTTAATTTCACAACAATAAATTTCATTACAAATGTATAATTTTTAAATGGATCTTTCAGTTAAAATTATGACATATATTAAATTAAAAATAACTGAAATTGTATAAAACTACAGATAAGCCATCTTTGTAATTTTTTAAAGCTTTTAATTTATTTACTCCATGTTAAATTATTAGTTTCCTTAATATAACATTAAATATTTAATTTAAATAATGCATTTTAAAAACATAGAAATGAACTATTAAGAACTCTTAAGAATGATTATACATACATTTGCATTAAAAATCAGATAATTACAATTCCACAAAGAGAAAAACACAAGTAAAGGTTCTTACATAAGGTGCTGAGCACATACTGCTGACATTTCTGATTTCTTTAGCAACCATGCGTAATTTCTCAAAATTAACCTGCAAAATATCAAATTCAAAATTTCATGTACAATTTCATATGAGGTTAATTCATTTGAATTGATAAATTTATAGTGATTAGGATAAGGCTGATTTTCTAAATAAGATAATTAATAGTAAAAACGATTAATGCCATAATGTGCAAGCATAAATTAGAACAAAATTAATTCTAACAAATGAGAAGAAAAGAAGTCAAAAAATTCATTCAAATTCTTATAACACAAATGAGCAAAGTACCAAGAAAAAATAATTATTCACAAAATATCGTTTCAAATACACAGCGGAATGATATAAAAACAATAAACTTTGCCTAGCAGAAATTAATGATTTATTGAAATTTATTACAAGACTGCAGTCTTCAGTAAAATAGTATAAACTAATAATTAATAATTTTTTTTTTTTTTTTTTTTTTTTTGTAGAAATAGTATAAAACGAATTAAAGAACAGAAACTTTTTTAACGAATAAAAAAATACACATATTGTTCATTAAAATTTCTTCAGGTTATTAACAAATCTGTTCAGACTTATTACACATAAAATAAATAATACTTTCAACAATGAATTGAGTTACTCAATAACTGAAATGAAACCATTCACAAATGTTTATATAGTAATTTCCTCGAACTTTTAAATTAAAGATTAGCTAAAAACAAAAATAAATGGTAAAATGAACTAACCAGGCCCTCAATAATGGAATCATTCCCCAAATGTATGAAAGTAAGATCCTTTTTCAATACTGGATAAAATGGGATCTGAAAAATGATATAAAATTTAAATAACTTATTTAATGTTATTTTATACAAATGCTGAAACAAATAGAAAATAAAATTATAAACAGTGTTTGTACAATGCAGATAACATACCATTGGTGGCTGAATGTGATCTGAGTTTATAAGATTTCTGTATTTGTACATGTTTCGAGATGGATCCATAAAATCTTGCAAATCCTTAAAAAGAAATAAAAAATAGTGATAAATGAATCATAAAAATAAATACGGATTGTTAAAAAATTTTCTTCTTTTAAAATGTTATATGATTGTTTAAAGTAATCATTAAAATTATATAAAAATCATTTTACACAATTACCTCAAATAATTTTTGATATTTTGTAGGGAGTTTTTCCCATGTGAGACGTAATCTAGAAACTGCTCCATGCCCTAAGCCACTCAGTATAGCAAACATGGAATTAAAGTTTTTGCATTCCTTACATTGTCCTGTAAAGAAAAAAATACACTCGGATTTTAGTACATGTTTTTAGTTTTTTTGGGGGGAAAACACAATGTTTTGATATGGTTTTAAAAACAAATATACAGTTAAAATTTCTAAAAAAATTATTCTTTATATACAATTATTCTTATATATTTCAACAAATATCATCAAAATAGTTGTTTTCAAATGCTCAAATAAGGAGCAATGCTTTATAAATGAATAACATTAAAACAAATTATAGTAATGGCGCAACTGGTTTATGGTATTGGTAATCACTATTTATGACATTTAAGAGGAAGAAAAAAAGCTGTTTTTATATTACAGTCTTATGTCAAGTTTCATATAACAGCTTTTAGCAATGTTGCATATTAAACCAGTGATGTACAGAGCTTTTACAACATTTCAATATCATTGAACATAATTGCTCATATAATTTTGTGCAATGATAAGAAAAGTATTATCAGGAATATGATTGACCAAAAGGCAGAAAAGATTAAATCTCAAAAACAACACAAAACAACATGTGAAGGTAAAATATGAGAAGAAAAAATAGGCAATATATAGAAAAATTATCAAAACTAGTCTAATTGACTTTCATTCATTTCAAAATATTTATAAAAGTAAACAAAATCAATAGCATATGATTTTCTCAGAGATAATTTAAGAAATATACTGCCCATAACAAATTTAAAAGTACATAAAGCAACTAATATGAGAGGAAAGGCAGTATTTTATTGTAAATGTACTTCACTAGCATATTTTAGCAAACATTTCTTTAATGATCAATGGGTCTTAGCAGTGTATCTTGGACATATTACTGGCTTTTTATTTTGTTTTAGAGGTCTTTCATTGACATGACTCAATTTCAAAGTTTGCTTTTGAACATCAATCATATTGGTATGCAAGTATACAAGATTCAGAGATGGAAGAAATTTTTGAGATCTGAGACTTAATTTTTTTTAATTGAACATTATTTTTTTTAATTTGATATTTTTCTACAATTTGGCAGCTTTCCCACATGCTTTCTTAGCTACTTCCTTTAATACTAGCATTTTCCTTATACTTAAATTGGTTGTTATAAACTTTTTTATAATTATTTTGCTCAAATTTTTTGGTTTGCAATTCCTTATGGCTGAATTCATGCTTTACAAAAATGTCTGTTCATTTTCTTTTCATTCAATTAAACTGAAAATTTCTTAAAAAGTGAAAAAAATGAGAAATAAAAAAAAAAGGAAAAAATCATATCTTTGCACAATACAGTATCTTATGTTATTTGGGTATGAATAATGAAAATGTTACAAGTCAGTACAACATTATTATAGCTGAAAAATTAAATTTTTTTAAAGATGAAAAAATTGTAGCTTGTGTTAAAAAATGTAATTCAGCAAAATCTTCAAATAATTAAAGTAAAAATTATTACTTACTTGCTACTTTAATGAACTGTTTAATGATTCTCATTCTTCGGATCAAATTATGCTCAAAACATACTTCTGTTACAACCCAAAACATTTCTCGGTTAACCAACTAAAATTTAAGAGCATTCTTTTAGAATGAGAAATAGTCATATTCGATAAGTTATTAATTTTTCTAACAAAATTCTGAAAAATTAACAAAAATACAGATTAGAGTCTGTTAATAAGAGATATGAAAATTTAAATTCTTCATAAATCAACTAATCAGAAAAATTAAAGAAATGAGCAAAAATTTATTTAGAAACTATATTAAGAATTATACAAGAAATGATATTAAAAGCATTGAGCATTTCATACACAAACTTTAACATGCTATTAATAAGAATTTAAATTAAGTGAAAATGACATTTATTTGCTACTATTTTTTTTAATGAAAGTATGTAGAAAAATTATTTGAATTTCAGATAAATATTAATAATTTTTAAATTTTTATAGAAATCCATATCCTACATTCCAATTAACTAAAAAAAACCTACATAAAAAAACCCCACAATAATAAAAGTATAATTATAAAATAATTGTGAATAAGGATAGTTAAAAATTAGGAATAAAGACAATATAACATATATTTATCTATTTCTTTAAATTTTTTATTTAAAATCTATTTTAATGAATTAAAGCGTAATTTCATCAATAAATTTTAGATAAACAATTGGGAATAAAGACAATGTAGCAACATTTATCTAATATTTCTATTTAAAATAAATTTTAATGAATCAAAATGTCATTTCATCAAATAAATTTATCAGACGAAAGAAGATAAATGGACATTAAAATATAATTCAATAACAGACTAATAAAAAAATTACCTTCACAAATTTTGATAAAGAAATTACCTCCACAAATTTTGATAGCATAGGTGTCCCATATTTAGATTTAACTTCAAATAATTCATTAATATATTCAGTAGGTTCAATCTGTCGAAAAATGCTGAAATCTTCAATTGTGAGTTGTGTTGCTAATTCAACACTATTTAAATGCAATAAATGCACCTGGCTTTCCCTAAGTAGTTCCTATTGAGATAAACAGATAAATGAGGATACATAAGCAGATAACAATAAATTATTCTCTTAACAAAACAAAAAATAAACAGCAATTGAAAGAACATACCACTCATAAATCAAGCAAAATACACATAAAAAATAAAACCATAAATAATAAAATTCATTACTAAATGTATTGAAAAGTTTTATAATAAAGATATCAAGTTAATTTTATAGAAATCTGAAACAGGTAAACGAATAAAAATGATATTTTCCATGATGAATGAAATTTTAAATTATAGTATTTTCACATTTAGAAACTTTTTTCATTAATACAACTTTAAAGATTAGCAATGAAAGTTAAGATTACGCACAAAAATAATGGATAAATCATTTTAATGAAAATTTTAAAAAATTGATAGTGCAGGAATCCTTATCTTATTAGTTCAAACTTTTAATGTCTTAAAATGTTAGTAAAAGGTACTCATATTTAATAAACTCAATTTCGATTCATCATTTAATCAAGATCCAAAGAAGAGAATGTGATTGATTTATTTATGCTTGAATTTAATTTGACCAAATTTAAAGCAATGTCATGTACAAGGTGCCTATTCTAATATGATCCAATAACCAATTTCTAGACATTAAGATATAGACATACATTTCCATTTCCAGCTGAAAATAATGCTTTAAACATGATTTTTAAAAAATCATATTTTATGCTGTTTAGGTCAATAATTGCACTGCTGATAGAATGACGAAGTCTAAATTTTTATATAATACACTTGTATTAATAGTCATCTTTAATAAAATATTCTGAATATATTAATGTTTTAATAATAATAATAAACATCTACTCATCTGCAACTGAAGCCAGTTCAAAGCTTCAGTTATGAAACTTTGAACATCACAATTTTAAATAATCTTAGACTATTTCAACAGCCACAACAAGGCCGATTTATCGACACTTATTTCATGTGGCTATATTTTGACTTAAAATAATTATCTTCAAAGTTTCATAATTATATCACTTTTACTTGCTGAAATGTAAATTTATTTATGTTTAAATTATAGAATGTAAAGAATTTTCCATTAAATATGATTAATATGACAAGAAAAATGTATAAAAAAATTAAGCTTTCTATTTTTTTCAGCAATATATTTATTGATTCAAGAAATATACAGTACTATCTTCTATGGCATTTAGAGCATTTTCCCATTTAGAGCACTTTCCGAATGCAAGATATACATCTAGTCTTAAAGGTTTCTAAATAATAGTTAGACCATCAATAAAATGGTCAACTACTGTATATAAACAAAATCAACTGAAATGAAAATTCTAAGACAAAGACATTAGAGCTGAAACAAAATTTTAACAATCACAGGCATTGAATATCATAATACAAAGATCTTTATAACTAATGCAAGATATTAACTTACCAAAGCGAGTTCATCAGGTACCAATGAATCACTAGACATATTACTCTTCAAATAGTATCTACTGTTCAGCGAGATTCTTTCAGCTAAATTCTGTTGGGGATCAGGTAATCGACGCTGTTTTACAACTCCTCCTTCACCAACAGATACTTCACAGAGACAATATTTGCTATTAAAAAATATAAAAAATTTGATAAATTTGTAAAATTAAACATTTAATTTAAAAATAATTTCATTTCAATTACTAAACAAGTACCTGCTTGATTCAGTAATACCAAATTCTCGTAAAGATAACATAACAACTTCTCTTGCAGTTGTTTCCTAAAAGTAAACATACAAAACAATGTTAAACTCAACTAAATATGCATTTAAATACTGATTTAGTGAAAAGATATAAATTATTTCAAATTTTTATCATATTATATGTGAAATTTTTCACCTTATATGGTCTCATTTATCAAAGAATTACAACAGTGCCAGAATATTATAATAAAAAATCATTTCAGAAATATGATAAATATCTTGGACGGTAGGGCAACTGTATGCATTACTTCTATTAATATTTTGCATAAATTATTAATTTGAGTTTACTTGCTGTAAACCTGCTGATAAAAATTTGTTTCATGACATAGCAAGACAAAAAGATCGCAAAAATTTAAAGGCAGACTAGACATACAAAAACAAATCATTTTCACAGGGGTTGTATTTAAATTCACCATAGCATAATTAATTGGATGAGTAACTTCATCACAAATAGTATGGACCATGACAAATAGAATACTTAAAATATACATTCAAAAGACTAGTGAACTAAATTATATATGCTTTGCATAGTGTTAACCATGCAGCTACCCTATATATATATTATCTAATGTATCCTCTTTTTTTCCCTCCTCAATTCACTGATAAAGAGCCCAAAGAAATTTTATGATCCGTAATAAAATTGTAAGATCAGTGGAATTGTCAGATGTACAGAACAAAAATTATTTGTTTCTTTACATCTGACCTACATTGAAAGTTTAAAAATTACTATTTGAATATCCTGTAAAATCATATCAATAGAAAACGATATTTTCGATTTCATTTCATCATTTTATGAAAAATCCAACTTACTTTATGTACAAGTAAATGTTTGTACGTCTGATCAGGTCTGTAAATTTTCAGCACATGCTCTGGAAACTCCAATCGCACTTCATCCAGTGGATTTAAAGAAGTTAAATCAGGGTTACTGTGACTGTGATAAAGAGTACCCCTGTTAGATGGTTGTGGAGATGATCCTCTGCCACTGTAATTTCCAGAACCGCCGCTGCTACTACTGTTGATGGAGTACAGACTATCATCTGAACTGTTTAAATGAGATTCCCTGTAAAAATTGCATTGCATATTCCATATATAAGAACATATTTTATGCTACAAAACTCTATATTTATTTATATAAATAAATATAAATAAGAAATCTGAAATTTTTATCAAAAAAAATCAGTATAGCCTGAAAAGTAATATATTACAAGATAAAATCTAATGTTTGATTCTAAACTTTTACTCATTTATGCAGCATAAATATTAAAAATTCAAAATCTCAACTGAATAGGATAAATAATTAAATGGAAAATAAAAATGTCAACTCATTAATAATTTTCTTTGAAGAACTGTAATGTTTCATGTAGTAATTTTTGAACGATATTAGCAAGGAAGTACAAATGAAAATCTTTGCTATTTTTTTATCAATCCACATTTAATAGCAAATATTTTTTATAAATTCTTTAACAGCATAATTAACAAATTTCTGACATGAAAATATAGCAGTCTTTATAAAAATCTGAAACTTAATTTTCATACTATTTATGTAACTTCTCGCATTTATAAAGTAGCCTCTACAAGAATCTTTTTGCCACAATAAATTACAAAAATAGAAACAAAATTACAATACTAACGGGTTTAGTGCTCTCGGAATAATGTTCATCTTAGCTAAAACTTTGCGGAACTTGGCTCTATGGCCCAGTGTTGAATAACCTTTCTTCTCTGATTCCTTCTTTCCTTCACTAGTGGAACGGTAATTTGAGCCATTCACTTTTGATGTTGGTGAACCAGGCATTGTCCCATGGGAATTGCCAACAGTTTCATGCCATTCCACCTGAGAAGATAACCTTGAACGAGGATCATGCTGGAGAAGAGAGATTTCTGAAGCCTTGCGACAGCGTCGAGTCGTATTCTCAGGAGCACTCAGCATCTCCTTGAAAGCTAAAAGAAATTCACAGTTGTAATTAAAAAGATTTTTAAATGAAAGCAATCATTATATGGTTAAAGGATTATTTACAAAGAGCATTACCAAGTAAGTTTGATTTCACAGTGATGCATAAGTGAGTGGTCCCTCGTAACAACTCTAAAGCCCTCACATGACTCATGACTTCAAAACTCTGGCCATTCACTTCCAAAATCTGAAAATAAAAAAAAACTAAGGTTCAATACAATAGAAAATCATGTACTGAGAATTATAATTTAAGAAAATTTCTGTAATACAATTAAAAATTAGTATCAATATAAAATAGAATACTCAAAATACTCAAAGTTTCTTGGAAGTGAAATACAAAACAGAATTGAAATTGTCTAAAAAATATAATAATGGTAATCATAATGGTCATTTTTAATCTTTATTATTTTTATATGAAATAGTAAAACAGAAGAACAAAGAATTCACATCCAATGCTTCATTGCTATAATTTTTAGAAAGTTTCTTAAATTATTCAAAATTAAAAGGCATCTCAAAATCAATCCTCATTTTATTCATACATTCTTACAGAGCTTCATGCCATGAGAAAGTTACAAATGTAGAACAAAGGCTAAAATATTTAAATACCATGAAGAACTGCCATGTGCAGGTTGAGCTAAAGTACTTCATGGAATTTTAAATAATGCGGAAAAGTCCAGATTGCAAAAATTGAAAGAACTATTTTGATTACTTATAGATATCTAGTATAAACTAAAACAATTAGAATAATAGAACAAAACATAAATAAATATTAGAAAGTTATGATTAATAAAAAGATTTATAATATATACAAGGAGAGACCAATTTTTAAAGAAATAGTTGTTATCCTTCTCAGAGAGTTATCAACTTTTTTTTATAAATATGCAAAATATGAAGCACATTACCTGATCTCCTCTTTTGAGTCCAACCTCTTCTGCTTTTGAACCTTTGTCCACTTTTGAGATAAAAGTAGCAAACCCAGTTTCATACCCTCCAAGGATTGAAAAGTGTAAAACTTCTTCTCTCGTTGAACGGGCAAGGGTAATGACTCTTGTTCGTGCCTTTGTAGCACAAGCAATATTTAAAAGTCGCTGCTGACCAAGCATTTTCTGTAATGAAATAAAACTTCAATTTGTATCTCAAAATTCTTATAGCATAAAAAGAACTGCAAAATGTAATCATTAAAAAAAAACTTTTTTAAAATTAAACAATTAAATTAATTTATAAATATCTGGTATTTTTCTTATTCATGAAATTATTGACAACAGTATCCAGAAAATACAAATTAAAATATATGACAAGCTATAAAATCAGAAACATAAACATATTATTATCATTGTATTGAATACCATAATGTAATTTAACATTTGAAATTAAATCACATTATAAAAGAAATATCTGATAATTTAAAATTAATCAAGAATATTTACAGTAGAAATTGATGCTTATACAAAAAAATTATTTATTATACCTTTTTAACTAAGATATTTTAAAAATCATAATAATTTCAAAAATAATTCCGAGTAAAAACAAAAATAAAAAATCATATAATATATATATTGCTAAGATATTTCACTAAATTTAAACAATTTACACAGATTTATGAATATTAACTTACCTCTCTTTCTAATTTCAATTCAAATTGTTCCAAAAACTCCATCATTCTAACATCAGTTTCAAAATCCGTGAAATGATTGTGAACCCACAAAAGAACAACTCTCGTAACCTGCAGTAAAAGAAAATATTATTAGAGAGAAAATTTTTTAACAATTATTAAGTTTTAATAAATATAAATTTAAATTAAATAATCATAATATACGAGATATACTAGCCACATCTGTCTACTAAATGTTTCATCAGAGTTAGTGAAAGTTAAAAATTTCTATTATGCATTTTGCATAATTAAATATATATCTTTTTACATCCCATTATATCACAGAACTAAATCTTAATAGCAAGTACTACCAGTCCCCAACTGTTTTATGTAAAGTTAAATGGAGAAAATTAATAATAATGAATAATTTTATGACAGAAATTATTAATCAAGATTGAATTACAAAAACATATGTATAGCATTTTACATTAAACATTACATTCAAATCAACAATTTGGATGCTTACTCTGTCTCTATATCTTGGATCATCAAACCAAACAAGAAGTTTATCTGCAATGATCTTTGAGTCATCAATAAATGTACGGTATGCTAATAAAAAGTCTTCAACATATGTAACATCCATAGAATTGTCTTCCACAAGCTGCATGAGGAGTCTATCTGGTGTACCCTATATAAGTTTAAAAGATTTGAGTATTCAACTATCAAAATTTTCCTATAAACATTCTAAATTGCATTTTTCAGTCAATAAATATAAAATAAAATATAATATTACAAAAAAAAAGCTTTTATTGGATATGAAATTAAAATACGAAATAAAATTACCCTTATTATGACATGAGCTTTATTCCTCCCTGAATCAACTGTTCGGAGTTCTGTAACATATAATAGTTTCCCATTGTCTTCATGCCTTTTAATATTTTCTTCCCCTTGGTGTAGAATTTTGTAATAATCACCTTGAGCAACACATACAAATTGGCAGTCTTCGCATTTGGTACGCATAATTCCTTTCTGATACATTTTCTCCATAGTTGGAGTAATACCAAAACTATATGAAAAGAAAAGAAAAATTGCTTCATAAAATATATTAAATAAAGTCTTTCACTAGCAAGCTACAGATCAATATACATATTAAATAAATTAAGTAGTTAAAATGAAATACCCGATAAATGAATGGCATGAAACTTAATTTAAATTAACTTATAAAAAAACTGTAATGAACTTAATTTATGTGAAACTTAATTATAAATTATATAAAATTTAACAATATTTAAAGTAATAAATAATTTTATCTTAAAAGCAGAAATTATAAGATTATTTTCTGTAGAAATTATTGTAATTCTAGAAATTGCATTCAATGATTGCTTTTAAATATGCATAGATACTAAATATATGAAAAGTAACAGATAACCACAGTCATTCAAAGCTCAAATTAACAAGACAGAGATGGCAGTCAAGAGAGAATGACTAATAAAAGACATAAAAAATACTTCTGCATGTCTAAGAATCGTAAAAAAATTTACAATAATTAGAAGAAAAAATTTTAAAAAGTGAGTTTCTTAATACATCGACAGCTATATTAAATTTTGTAGGGAGCCTATTAGCAAAAAATCTTTTGCTTTTAACCCATTTCACTCTTTAACTGCTAAAAGTAGATATTTATACTGGATTTAGTTTCTGTTTGCAGCTTTTCAATAACAAATATTATAATGGATTAAAAATAACAAAACATTTAACTGTGGGTCTCTCCCAAAACAGTTGGTTTAACATAACATAAACATAAGTAAAAAAAAAGGTGTAATTTAAACAAAATGGTAAAAGAAAATTACTAAACTTTTAGAAAATCTAAATTAATTAATACAAAGTTTATTAAGGCTACTGGTCTCTACCAAAATAATTGGTTTAACATAAAATAAAACACAACCCATTTATATAAATAAAAAAAAAATCATTTGGGTGTAATTTAAACAAAATAGCAAAAGAAAATTACTAAACTTTTAGAAAATCTAAATTATTTAATACTAAGTTTATTATGGCTACTGTAAAAAAAATAGAATTACTATGGAAAAGATTTTAAACTTCATTTATATTTGAAACAAATTGGATTCTGCAAATGAAGTTGAAAACACAAAAATTCCTTGAAAAAACGTTCTCAAACTTAAAACATTATTTAATTTAAATCTAAATAAGTTCAAGTACATAATTCTTGTATATCAATAGAAAATACAAAATTAAATTATCCAACAAATGATTTTTAAAAAAAATATCCAAGAACTCGGCCATCTTCCAAGTAGTGAGGCCCCTAGGTAATTGTTTACTTTGTCTGTTTGATAAGCTAACCATAAACATTAATTAATGCATTCAACACTAAACTGTTTTTCGATATGTCAAATACTTTCAAGTTCATTAATATGATATTCTGAATTATTTTGATAGTGTAATGATACAACACTTGTCTTTTATTATATTGTCAAATTGAGTTTTAACTGATTTTGCCAAAATGTCAAAAATATCACATAAATGGCATACCTGTCACCAATTTGTAGTTCTGTAATTTCTCCACTTGGCAATTCGATTTCAACAGCACCATTTACAATGACAGACCAAGAGTCCAGCTCTTCCCCATCATTCATCACTACTACTCCAGGCTTTTCAACAACAGCAAACACCATTACAGCACACAGTGCTTTTCGGACAGTGTATGTCATATTTGCAAATGCCTAGAATATCATAAATGAAAACATTTTTTTTATCAATCAAACAATTACATAGAGTTATAACTCAGGGCTTCTTAAGCTGAGGGTAATAACACTAAGAAGTATTATGCAGAAAAAACTATTTGATTCAAATTTCTTATTTAATTTCTTCAGTATCTGCTAAAATGTGTTAAATAATTATTTAAAACTATTTTTGAGTAAATATTTTTATTTTTTTTATTTTTCATTTTTAAATAGAACTAAGATGAAAGTCATTTCTAGCTGTAAGAAGGTTACAAGTGGAAATGGTTGAAAAAACCCTGTTATAAACTGTGAAAGTGAGACAAAGTAAATTAGCTAAATGGTGCAATATACTGCATAATATAAACTTAACATAGAAACTTTCTCTTTACTTTTCTTGCCAAAAAGGCATTTGAAGTTTTTCATATTATTTCATACCATATTTTAAAAAATGACATCCATAAAAGGAATAATTTATTTTGGATACAACATTTAACCATGATTTGCTTCAAGCTTTCAATTCATATATAATACAAGCATGTGTTTTTACAAATTTTAACAAAATTTTATATATAAAAAAGCAAAAGAAAACTTTCCTGTTTCTGTTTTTACAGCAAAAATGAGGGGAAAGGCAAATGGCAATAAGATAAAAAATTCATAATAAAGTAATAGATAGTTGGCACTACAGATCTCACTTTTACATTAACCGTATATGGTCAATAAGTAGTTTGAAATGTGTTCAGTTAATATTTTTCTCAATATAATCAAAGAAGATTTAAATCATATAAATAAATTAACTTCTTGTATTGAAATTTTATATCAAACATAGGCATCAAAGCACAAAATGTTTGACATTCAAATTTGTATTTAAATTCTATTTTTATATGGATAGAAATAACAATAAATGTTCAAAATAAAATACATAATCTAATTAAGAATTTAATAAAAGGATCGTCAATAAATAATAAAAAGATCAGAAAATTACAAATTAGTTTTATAAAAATAAATGTTATAAAAATACTAATGGTATCCAATATAGTCAATTAATTGAAATTGATACGTTAGTAATGCTATATATTTTAAACAATAAACAACTTTTTTTATTTCATTTGTTAAGAATTTTATTAGATAAAGGATCACACAGTTTCAAATCTTATAATAATAACAAGCAAACTCCTACTAAAATTCACATTTCGTAATTAAGTATTTTTTGAAAGTATTTCTTTAAGAAGACCACATTTTGGTACAGTTGAAACATGTTTATTTTTCTTAAAAACTGAATTAATAGAATAACATCAGGAGAGAAAAAAATTCTTGAAGTAAAAATTTTAATTTTTCATGATAATTTCCAATACACATCATTATTTCAAAGAAAACAGGAACAGGAAAGAAAGAAATTTAGTTCATTACAAACATTAGCACTTACAGGTAAATGCTGCATGTATTCAAGTATTATTCCAACATCTTCTTCTGTACGAAGAACAGGATCCTTCTCTAAGCATTCTCTGACAGTATCCCTTACAGTCAGGCTCTATGAGAAAATAGAAGCAGAAATGCTTTCAAAACAGGAATAAAGTAATACAGCTTATTAATTATATCAATGATTATTATAATAATTCAAAATATTTTTAGATTACAAAAAAGTGATAAAAAATAAAATTAGAAATAAATTATTTGACAGATTTCATCTACACAAGGCCTTCTTGAAAGAATAAATAAATATAAGCCATCTGAAATCAATTAATTCAGTGATTTGAAAAAAAAAAAAAACGTGTTGTGAATTTAGACAAAGTAAATTCTGAAGAACAATCAATAAATAATATTCTGCAATCGATAAGAATCACATAGAAATAACCTTTGTAAATTAAAATTCAGTGTAATTTTTTTTCAGTTGAAATTCTAAAATGTCTTGATAAATGCCAAAATCTACCCAATGTTGAATGCAATTAAAGTAGTAATGGGGAATTTCAGTTCCTATGATAGATGCAGTCCGATTAAGAGACTCTACCTGGTAAATCAAAAATTTAAAAGAAATAGTAAAGAAATGTATTTGTTGGAAATGCTGTGACATAATTTAGTTTTTAAAAGTGTAAACACAACTTCATTCATTAATTTTTATTAGATAATTTTTAGAATAAAAATCTTTTTATTATTATTAATCCTTATTGAGATGTATAATGAATTACATTGGCCCTCCTTTTGGACAAAGGGCATTGCTAAAAAAATTTATCTATTCCTGAACTAAGTATAAAAAATGAATTAAATTTATTGCAATTAATTTCATACCATTTTAAAAATTAAAAGGGGATATTTTCATCATTTATAAATTTATAGAATAATTTAAAAAAGGATTTTTTTTATAAATTGAAAATTTTAAATTTTTATTATAGTTCTAAACACAAAGAATAATTTTAAAAATCATTTTTATGATATCATACCTCCATAGATTCAGTAAGCTCCTCCTCTTCATCTGAATCCACAATACTTTCAACCAGTCCCGAAAGATCAACATCTTGTTCATCCAACGAAACTGACTGTACAGATTGCATCGTATCAGAGCCTGAATAGGCAGAAGAAGTATCACTCCCATGGGAGCTACGATTTGATTTGCTCAACACACTACCCCTCTGCAATAAGGGGTGTGAAAAATCCATGGAATACTATAAAAAAACAAATATATTAATCATAGTAAAAATATACTATTAACTAATAAAGCAATTTGTCTTTAAAATAAAATTAAATATAATATAAACAAAAAATTATTATCCATACTTATAATAAAGCTGAATGCGTGTGTATGTGTTGGCACTCTACAAGCCAGACCGTTTAACCTACAACTACCAAATTTGGCATGTATACCTTGAAGATCAGAAATGCGTACCTCGGAGCGATTTTTTGAAAACTTGTAATAAGATTTTTAATTAATTAAAAATTATGCGAAATTTTGGTGTTTCTATACTATAACTTTCGAAAATATTTTTATATCCCGTTAGAGTACAAACAATTATCTTAACTAAATCTTTTATCTTTACAAATGTTTTAACCTATAAATCATGTTCCTTTTTTTAAATGAATTTTTTAAAAAAAATATTTTAACCCTATTTTTTAACAATTTATTTCACACAAAATAAAAATGAAATTTAATCTGCAGGAGTATCTTAAAATTTTACGGGTGCTGATAGAAATTTAGAGATACATAGTACATTATGGCTTAAGGCCTTTATAATAGAATAAGTGAATTATATGATATAAAAATTGAAGCTTACAAATATTTTGATGAAGAAGTTATTAAAAAACAAGTAACATAAAATATTGAATTGAAAATTTTAACCAGCTTTAAGATTGGCGAACCGGCTGGTCGCCAAAGGCGGCTAGTGAGATAAAAATATATTTTTCGTTTTATTTGAAAAATAAAAACCAACGTTTATACATTACATAGAAAACACATCTACATAACATCATCCTTTAGGTCAAAATTAATAAATAGTAAATCAATCATTTTATATAAAACGTCTTTTCATTTATAATAACTCCAACTATTAATTAGTTTTATTACACTTAGTTCGATTTCCATACCTGTTTCATGGCGGTCGTTGCTAAGAAATAAAAGAGAGCGGTTGATTCAAGGCATCCATGTACAATACGAAATTATACAAACATATGAGGATTTTTTTTTTTTTTTTTTTTTTTTTTTTTTTTTTTTTTTTGCACCGACCGAATAATGTTTTCACTATATAACGACTGATTTGAAATAATTTTGGGTTATTTTATTAAAAAGATTAAAATTCGGAAATGATGGCTAAAAACGTAATGAAAAGCGGAAATCCTCCGACCGATGAATTGGGAAATAATTTGTAATTTCCTCTAATCATTCCAATCATAGTTTCAAAACTGCATATTTAATGAAAGGAAAAAACAAATCCTTTCTATAAAAAACAACAACCAGAAAATACATCCGATACGTAAACAAAATAATAGACATAGAATGCATTTTTTGCCATGAATAGGTACTCTCTCTCTCTGTCTGTCTCTTGCTTTGTCCATATTTTTTATTCACATCACAATGTTAATTTGCCTATATGAATATCAACATCAATTACAGCAAATATTTTTTTTCTCATACACAAGTATTTTCAAACAATGTTAATCACCAAAACGTATAAGAAATGATGTTCTAGTTTAAAATATGCATTTACCCTTTGGTGACTGCAACTCATTGGGGAGAAAGTATGATAGTTTTAGCTGCCATGACGGTTCACACAATTTTGTCTTTGAATTTCGATTCATACTTTTGAGTCTTTAAACGCATTTAAATATAGATCAAGTTTTGCCTGAAGTTACTTCTTATATAGTAAATGCTTACTAAAAATGGGTTTCCCAAAATTTTAATTACAATTTTTTTTATTTAGAAAATTAACCAATTTTTTGCAATTTTTCCTTTAATATCATTAGTTTATATTACTGTACCATAAAACCCTTTTACTTTAGTATTTAAAAAAAATAGCGATACAATTTTCATTTCCGTATAATTTTTTTCTAGTTATTATGAATTTTTAAAAATGTTTTACAATATTTTTCAATGTTTTAATTACTAGCTTTACATTCGCGCGCGTTATGACAACATTCAATACATTTTGTTATGCATGTTATCCCTGGTATATAATCAAAAATAGAATTTAAAATTGAAATAAAAGATGAACAAATAAATTTAAAAACATTATCATTTACAATGTTCCGAATAATAAGTTCGAAATTATTCTTTTAATTCTCGCCACCACCTTTTAAACAGCAAAACAAGAATGATGTTTTCTTTTTTTTTTAATAATTAAAATACAAAAGGCTCTAATTATAAAATTCAATTAATTGAAGAAAAATAATTTTGCAGCAAAATGTTCATTTCTGAAATCAAAATGCAACATAATAATAGGGTGGTATATTTTCCGACTCTGCTTTAATTCGTTAAAAGAAAAGCAATAAAAGCACGGCTTACAAGTGTATTCCGTTGTCCACCATGTCCATGTAAAAGTTCATCTGAGAGTAAGTCAGGGCTCATGGGCGAACCCTCATCCTGGTCCAAAGATAGCATTTTCTCCAGGCTGATGGAAGGGCATGAAGGCCTCATGAAGACGCTGTTCTCGGACCGAAAGTCCGACTGTAAAGAGAAAAATATATCTATTATAATTTTATGAAAGACAACGAAATCAAGCCATCACTGAAGAACAAAATAAAAAATTTCACTTAAGATAAGCATATGAAAAACAAGATGACACAATTTTTAATTAAGCTAGATTCAATCAAAATTAACATTTATTTATTCCAATTTAACAGCACCAGAACGGGATTTGGAACAAATAAAATCTAGTCATATTATTAATAAGTCGAAATTAAAGAACAATATTAATGACTTTGACATTCATATAAACTATATCATTCGGTTCAACTCATGTGATGTCATGGTCACGAGATATACATAACGGTGCATGCTATCTAATAATAAACTTCGTGTCATCTAAAGCTGTGCAATAATGTCCCGTTCCTTTTCCTATTGCATGAGACACAATGGATTTCAAAATTGAATCCATACTGTCCATTTTAAATTTTATTTAGTATGGTGGCTCAGAATTATCACGTGTTTCTATTGGCTCTTATGGGAGATCTACAAAAAGAATTACTTTATATGACTATTGAAAGCATGCATTTGCCAACAGATTTCTGGGTAAGAAAATAAAATAAAATGATTAATAGTAATTAAAAATAATTAATACTAAATTCTTTTAAAGTCTCCCTCACTCTCTCTCTCACTGTGTGTGCGTGTGTGAAAGACAGAAAGATTTGTAAAAATTATAAGTTCAAAAATCGTCTGGTTCCTTTAAAAAGAAAACCAGATGGTAGATATTTTCTATTTTTTCAGAAGAAAAAAAAATCAATTACAATAATGATAACAATTGACGTAATTTTACAAAAAATATACATTAGTTATGTCAAATTTTCATTTAATTTTTGAAGCAAAAGTTTAGAACAATAATAATATTTTTAGAAAAATAATAATTATTAATTCATTACTATATTTTTGTAAAAAAAATATATTAATGTTCGGTATCTGCGTTTATGTTATTTCATTTTAATACAGCTATGAAGTCTCGTCGCACCACTTGTATAAAATGATCCGGAACAACAACAATTAAAATATATAGCATTCACCAGACCACGGGATTTTAAATCTAGAGACTTTCAGGCTAAGAAAGAAATAGTAATTACATTTTAGCTACAAAAATTCAGGCGCGAGTTCAATATTCAAAAATAAATAATCTGAAGTATTAAATAACTATTAAGACAAATGTTAAAAACAACTAAAGTACCAAATAATTATTTTAATTGCAATAAAATAAATTTAAAATAATTTTTGAATGACAACTTTTTGCTTACAAATGTCAAAGAATCGGAAAGAATAATAATAAAAAAAGGTTTCCTTAACTTGTAGTCTCTACCTATATAATCAAGACTCATAAAAAATGCTATCACAACAAACAAACAAAATGCTTATTATTACACAAAAAGTTGGGAAATGACAAAACGCGTCTAATGTACTGAAAGAAAGAAAAAAGAAAAATACATTGCTACAATGTAACTGAAGTCAATATTCCGGAATCATTCGAAAGGAAGTCGACAAAATCACCTACCTTACCAATCATGATGGTGATCAAAGCATTCTTTCAGGTACAAATATCAAAACAGCAAATTTTTAAGTACAAAAATAAAATTCTGGGAGGCATTTTACTCTCGAATCTTCAAACTCAGAAACGGGAGTGATCACTGAAGGTAACAGCATTAGTTGCCGCAGCACCAGTATTACACCCAATCAGACATCATAAATTTTCAGTATCTACGGAAGTCTACACATTACAAGCAAGCAGAAACCAATCAATGAAAGGAAAGAGAAAGGAAGTGACTCAAAAGACGTCACTGGAAGCTCAAGAGATTTAAAAAAGGAACAGTGGTGTAAAGCAAGAGCATCATACCTATGACGTTAATATTCGTCGAAGATTGTCCCCTTCAAAACTAAAGGGAAGTGGTAAATACATTTTTGGGGGAATTATGGGAAAAAATTAAATTTACAGGTAACTGATATCATGGTTCTTACATTTCTTACATTCTGTGTCATATGAAAAAAGTACTTAAACCGAGGATGGGATTAAGATTCTAAAAATAAATAAATCACATTATAATACCTTTAACACATTCCCTCCTCCTAAAAACAAAGGTTTTTAACAGTAATTTGCTAGTGAAAGGACAATTTATTAACAAACATTATTTAGTTTATTAAAAAGAATGATTTATAAAATAACATTGTCTTTATCATCAATATATCATTATTTATTAATGAATTTTTTTAAAAGATATTTTTATCCACCAACAGTTTTTAAACGTTACCACAGATACTACTCAGTGTTTACTATTTAAAAAAATGACAGTGTTTCACCCTTGGAAATTCACAATTTTTTTACATTTGACTACATTTCAAGTCTAGCTTCGTCATATGACGATAGAAGTTAATCATGCACTGTCTGAACCGCTTTTTATCAAGTGACCGAGTCCAACATTTGAAATAGTCATATTCCTAGTCATTTCATTGAACAGCCATATCATAAATCTGATATTTAGCCTTGAACGGTGTCAAGGCTAAATATCAGATTTCATGAATTTTCAGTTTGTAGTGTTCTTGAATAATTACATTCACATATAGACTAACAAACAGACAAACTCTTTTTAAGAATTTAAACCAAAATTGCATTCAGATCTACACTTTCATAGTGAAAATCATACACGCAATTATATTCATTGAGCTCATTTTTCATTTTGAATTATTGATTTTACAGACAAGCATAATTGCATAAATTGCTGTTTCAACTAAATTAATACCTTTCATTTAGCTTTTTAAAATAAAGATTTTCCTGCTTTCACCTGTACTATCAATTCTAAATGACACTGTATATTCCAGATTCCAAGAAATAAATCTTGGTCTTAAAATTTTTTACTATACATTTTATGAAACTTATTTCCTTTAAACACAAATTAATATGAAATTTCCCTAAAAATTATTATTTCTTCTTTTTATTTTTATAAGAGAAATGTTTGAAGGGAGGGATTACGAAATAAAATATATATATACATAATGAATATTACGCAGATTGGGATCGGTATTAAAATTATAACACAGAAAAGGCTGGAGAAAACTACTTTAAGCGCAAATTGTAAACAGAATTGGTAGGATAAATATTTACATAAAACCACCATTCAAAAATGTTCACTGCACTTATCTCAATTGATTTTTCAATCACTCTGTGAAAGATACTTCATTTAATTGAAGTTATTTTAATGATAAGCCTTTCTCACTATTATCACAACTTCTAGCACCCTTTAAGCAAACTTATGAGATAACGCAATACTAAATACGAAAGATCAAGAAAACAACGAATGAAAAATGGTGAAAAATTTACAATATCTCAAGACCTCACATCAAGATGCACTTTAGAAACTTTGATTAAACAAAAGCAAATTAGAGTACAATAAACAATTTCATAAAAATATTAATTATTATGTTACTCAACAAAAAAACTGTGGCATAGAAAAGGGACAAGAAATAATCAAATTTTTCTCTACCCTATAGCACACAGTTATGAAAGAACACCTAAATACAGTAGGCTCCATTATCAGCGCTTTGAACGATCTAGCTTCATTTTTATTAGAAATCGAGGTTTATCTGCAGTCCGTATTGGCTGTTTCATCGCACAAACAAGAAAACTGAAATATAAAAAATAAACGATGCTATGCTATATGATCATCTTGCCGGAATAAAGTTATGATAAAAAGTCTTTCAAAGCAGCGGGAGTGGTTACCCCAAAACATTCTCACATATTCTCGAATAAAAGTGTTATCCCAGAGAACGCCTTGCAGGGCATTGGCGTACAACAATTATGAAATATTAACGTTTTCCTAGAATTTGGCTTCTTACTGAATCTATCGTGTTATCCTTGGCGAGTTATTTGGCGATTAATCCCTGTATACATAGTATCCGAAAATTCAATTTCTGTTATAGATACGTTTTCAAAACCGATTGAAATAAAAATCGGACACAAAACTACACTTCAGACATACAGATAAAACTAGACTACATAAAATACAGAAGAATCATCACAAATATGATATATTTAAGTCATTGCGTCTTTTGAGTTATTGCGTACACATGCTTCTGAAAGTAGAGAACGATAGACGGTCAATTCCTTGTTGGATTTGGCTTAAAATTTGAAAAAAAGTCTAGAGTATAGATAAAATTCAATACAGAGAATTAACATCTGTCTAGCTTTCTTCGTTTTGTAGTTATTGTGTTAAATTATATTCGAACAACCGGATAGACAGACTTCCTCTGGGCGAATTTAGCTCAAAAGTTTATAAATTTGGTACTAAAATTCATCCGTCTAGATCAAAACATCTTTGAGTAATCATTGTCACAGACAGATGGACGAGCATTTTTTTTAAATGTGTTTTTCGGACACTGGAAGGTCTAAAACGTTGAGATTCGTCAAAATCTCGAATTCGCATTTTTTTTTTCTTTCTTTTGAACGTTTATTATACTTTCTCTATATAACGTACACGAGAAAGTAAAAAGTCATTGTGGAATTTGAAACTTATAGATTTAAAAATGAATTTATTCTTTAGATATTATTAACTGAGACCGAGTCAAGATCACTGGAAAGGAGCATGTCGAAACTTCACTAATAAGATTCAAAGTAAAAAAAAAAGAAAAAAAGTCGGATGCAGGAGTTGCCGACTTTTTGCAACTCAGTACGGAAACATCTCTATTTCAGTAGTAAAAATGGAATTAAAGCGGAATTGTTTGCGCTGTAGTTTAGCACAATCAAATTTGCATATCTTAGATCTTAAGAAGCAGAGAAAATCGCGCAGTTCAAAATGTACTTTAAGTAGGATTTAAGAGGTTAAAAAAATTAATTTTAAAAAACGCAAATAATTTGAATTATAAATACGTGGCGATTAATCGCCTGAATGCGATTAATACAAAAGTACTAGAAAATCGAATATACATTTTGAGCCCCATTTTTTCCCAGAAACCAAAATGTGACATAAAACTACATAAAATAACATAATGCTATTTTGATATTCAATTATTAAATTCCGAGAATTACCACTTCTCTAGAAGGTAATATGCAAGAGCACACAAAGAAAAGTGCCAAATAAGTGCCCAATTCTTCACCTAACATACAAATTATGACCTAAAAGTTTAAAAAAATTACTAAAAATACAGAAAATTGTACGAAAATGAAATTGAAAAGATAATTCTTCTTAAGTTTTAAGTTAACATAAAAACTATTTTTATGAAACAACAGTTTTGAAGATATGAACATCAATTTCTAAAAGCAAGTCTCAGATATTACCCTTCGGGTAACAATTATAATCCCAATTTGAAATTTTGGAGACACGCAGAGCCCTCTCTTCGGCACTTCTAATTATTTATTTGCAGCTGCTGAGCAAAGCGTCCAATGAAGCAACATGAAACATTTTTACAGAGGTTTGTTAATTACTGCCATTCGTCAGTAAATAATAAAAGCGATTTTTGTGCCACATACGTTACTACTTTATAGTATATATCAATTTAAAACAGCTTCATACACTTTCGATTTCTTTACCTTTAATAAACAATTAAAGTAAAGAAAAATTATTACATAAAAATTCTAATAATAACACCAGACCGTTGAAAATATTGTTCAACAGCATGTGCTTATAAATTACTACACTTAATAAATAATATCTAATATTTATAACTTTAAAAATCAATATCTACTTTCAGTGTGTGATTGGCAATCGTAATTTCCTTTTCAGGATACAGCAAAGGAAAAAAAAAAGTGCCGGTTTCCTAGTTTCACAATTAACATCCGCTTAGTAACGAATCCTATAAATAAATGTGCAACTACAGCTGTATAGGTACGGTTAAAGATATCGCGGTTAATGGAGCATTTTAAAAAAAGAAAACACAGATAAAGTTTTTGAAAAGGATAAAACTCTTTCTCACGCTTGCTTTATTCTCTGTAATTTAATTCAATTACTTCTATTTTAATTTTTCGAAAACGTTCCATTTCATTTGGGTAGAATGTGTTGTATTAAGTTATCTTCAATAATAAAGAAGTTTCATTATAAAGGGGAAACACAATTATTAAAATACTTTTATTAACTGTTTAGAATATTTTTAATTTTCTGATCATTATATAGAAACAATTTTTATCAATGAATAAATTTGATTAATTTTAATATTAAATTTAAAACACTGACACAAAAGGAAAGTTGCGAATTTTAAAATATTAAGATCCTGAATTGAAATTGCATTTGTAAGGAACAAACTAACTAAAAGTGCATCCATATTTTTTCTAATAAAGGCTTTTCAAATAAAGAGACTGTCCGTTATTATACAGCAAAGAAATAAATTTTAATCGAAATGAAAAGCAACGTAAAACTAAGAAAAAAAATGCAAATTAAAAATTTTCAAGCTTGTTCCTATTTCATTCTTTTTTCATTGTTTGCGATAAATCCTACCATATTTTCAAATTAAATTAGGCGAGGATGAATCCTCAAACTATAATTTTAAAACAAGTGTTAGGATGGTTACAGAAAAATACTTTTGTCTTTTCCAATTAAAAGGGAATATATCTGAGATCCCTTTCAATTAATTGTATGATAATTTATTTATGACTGCCTTGATTAATAAAACGTCTGGCTATCCCACATTTGATAATACATATAGAAAGAGAAGTAAAACTATCGGTAGAGTAATTAAACGAGAAATAGATGAACTCTTGTAGGAAGGAGACATTGGAATTCTAATGACAGAATGGTATATAGCAATTCTACTACACCCCACGCACACGAATAAATTCAAACTGTATAGATTCTACACAAGAAGAATTAAATTTTCAGATCACATTTTGTTTCGCGATAATAAATTCTGTTCAATCTTTATTCGTTCAAGTTATGTATCATTATATTATTCTGTTTAAAGGACGCAGCAATAAAGTGCCGCATATAATTAAACTAACAATATTAGCATGCATATAAAAGCAAAGCGTACAAAAGAATGAAAATAAAATGTTAATATTTTCTTAATTGACAGTTATGTAATTATAACAATATAATCGGCTATTTTAATTAAATTCATTAATTATGTATGACATCACTGTCGTTTTCGTTTGCTGCGTAGAATTACTCATGAAAACAATTTTCTTAAAAATATCAGAAAAATAATAGTTATATCAAATGGGAGCAAAAAATCGTTTATGCCTATATATTGATTTTCGAACATTTATTGCATGATCGAATATTTATTAAATATATGATTGAGAACAAAAGAAAAGAATATTCTATTGTAATCAAAACTCAACATACGGAAGATATATTTAACATTAGTCACAATAATGGAATTGACATTTTATTTGAATTATACTTACAATATTCAACACTATTCAATGACTTTTTTAATCGCCAAAACAAACAGCAGAAAGGAAAAAAAAATTGTGAAAATACCAAAACATTCTAAACATCTCTCACTCGAACGAAAATCGTTCGTATTTATAAAATAACAAATTCCACAAGCAGTTGCACAAGGAATTGTTTTATTTCTCCGAAATCGTCTTATACAGGAAACAACTTTACTTATCTTACTTACTACTTATCTATTACAAACTTAATAACGTCATTAGCAAAGCGTAACCTTGCCCATTTGCTTTAATGAAATCACACAAGGAATAGAAATAAAACGCATAGTTAAGTTGAATGGAAAAAGCCAATCATCAAACCACAGAAAGACAAAAAGAAAAGAAAAAAAAAACTACGGTTTGTGATTACAGCAGACTATTGTTTTACTGAATCGAAATTTATGAATGATAATAAAAAGGAAATAGATCGAAATTTTTTACAATAGAAATCTGATTATTATTCTCTTAACTCATATGGAAAGCATGCCTGGAAAAATTTCAATTGGAAAATAAGTAATGCATCCGCAGTGAGAGAAATGGAAAAAGTGACTGATGTTTCCCAGCTTCGCATGATTGGCCGAAATGCATAATTATGCAAGTTATTTTTGCCTTTTGATCTTGTTATTACGACAGTTAAAGTGATTTCTTTCTAACCGTGTGACGGCATTCTTTGAGTAAAGTGAAGTGACGAGATTTTCTGCTCTTCAATCCGGGGAGCCAGCTCGTGAATCGTTGAAATCATAGAAGGAATACAAATAAAAGTATGTAAATAAAAAAATTAAAATATTCAGAAGCCATGAAATAGGAAGCAATTTTAAAAATTGAAACAGGAAGAATTTACAAAAAGTATAAATATTACATTTTTTTTTTTCAACAGATTCATTTTTCTAACATTGATTCTATTAGGAGGACCAATTTTAATGTATAGCAAAGTTGGGAAGGAGAATTTTATAGAAATAGTAATTGCTAAAATAAAATTACTAGGCCTCCAACTCCAATCACAAGTCTGATTTCACTAACATTTATGTTAAATGGAAATTCATGATCCCTAGCTATATCATCAAGGGCCTCATTTCCTCACCACCATTAGTTCTCAAAATAAATCTCAAAAACACTACTTCAATGTACATTTTCCATGGGGAAAATTAACAGAATTTCTTCAATCATAATCATTGAACTCATTTCGTCATTTTTTTTAAAGCTCATGGGCCCTAAATAAGAAAGCAACGTTCGCTTTGTCTCTCACCGCTCTTTATGTTCGAAATATGACACAATATTTAGAGACAACAGGACTGATATCGTCGATTTTTTTCACCAATTACTTCACCGCTTTACAAGCATAGTTAACCAATTAAAACGCTCTGTGCCTAGTGTGAAGGTGTCATTTAAAGCAAGGCTTTTTTTTTTGGTATGCATATGAAGAATTATAATTCAAATTGAGTGGTATGGTTAAATCACGGATATTAATAAGATATGCTGAAATCTGACCCCGATATAGGCTAATCCTTTTTAAAAAAATATTAGCTGTTTGTTGATGAGTTAAAAAAATGAAAATCTCGATATTTCATTCGAATCCGACAGTTGTTTATTTTTATTTTTATTTTTTATATACATATATATACTTAAGTTGGATTTGAAAATCAGTACTTTACTTACCTACCCAGAACATACGGGCATTTTATACGTACGTCGAATCTTAACATTTAAAATTAATTTTTAAAAAATGAAATCTAGTTATAATTTTACTAACATCGGCTATTGATTTGAAAATAAAACAATCCAGAAATTTCCTTAAAATTCTGGACAAAATGCTTTTTAAATTTTAGAAAATTCAGGACGTAACGTCTGGTCACCTGAATTAATGTTTAAGAAAAAGAAAGAAAAAGTTTTAATGTTAAAGCACTTAAAATAATTTTTTTTCTTTTCAAATTTCTTTAAATACATATGAACTGGGAGAGGGAGGAATTACATGAAGCATAACCTGAAAAAAAAGATCGTGTTGCATTAAAATTTGAAAACGATAAAATAGTTGTATTTGTTTAAAAACATCAAACGATATTGGCTGTCAGTGGCAGTAAAACTTCTCAAAGTTAAAAATTAATTTCGTTTGAATTCGTTAAAAATTAATTTCGTATAAAAATGAAAGCATTAAGACACATATAATATTAATAATTAATTTATAAACACCAGTGTTTCTGAATATAAAAATGTGAGCAGTGTAAAATTTGAAAAATAAATTATTCGAATTTTTTAAAAACGTTAAGAGCAGCAAATGTTACAGTTTGACTCATAAAATTTATATCAAACAAACCAAGACATGAATTATAAATTTGTGAAGAAACCATTCATTGAGAAGATGAAAACTATCGCTAAAAATTTTCGCAGTTCTAAAACTGTTGATTTTAATTGAAATCTCAAGCCTCTCAGAAGAATTTGAGAAGCGTACACTGAAAAGTTCGGAAATGACACATATTAAACAATGAAATACTTTCATTTTATCTAGCAATGTCAGAAAGATACAATTTATCATTCCGTCGCATTTTTATTAACAGTATCATCGATGAAGTTTATAGCGCTCAATTTGAAAGTATTTCGATAAAATTTTAAGTACAGAATCATCAATTTATTGTTTAATTTTACGAGTATTTGAAAATTGACTTCTGAAGTTATAAAACGATGACAGGAAACGTTACTCAGAAATTTCTCGAGTCTGTGAAAATGAGAAGTTGAGAAGGTTTTTGAGCACGAGTTTTATTTTATCCGTATTGAGAATATCGATATTATACAGCAGTATATTTCAAATTAAACTTCATCAACTCATAAATCTGTGGAGAGCATTCTGTTAACCTATTAAAGACTTGAAACTTTTTCTCATCCTGTTTTGCCATGAGTCATTTGAACTTTTTGCAAATGCTTGAGCTTATTCTTTGTATAAATTTTTAATTTTTGTATTACTTTTTTAATTCCATAGACAACGGGTGCATCACAGAAATACTGTTCAGATTTCATATCATTTGGACCAATAGAACACCCTCAACAGTTCCCTGAGGTATTTCAAGTGATAACTCAACATCCCCTGAAGTGGTTTTGAACAAAGGTATACTTGCTGAAAGAGTGCTGAAAAAGCACACTATTTTCTGCAAGCCTTTTGCTTCTTTCTATTAGTTCAGTTGAGAGTAAATAAATAAAGTATTTTGTGAGTTTTTGATGTCAATTACTCAAAAAAAACAAGATCTTTTGTTTCACAGGCTGTTAAAACCATTATTAAACATTTTTTCTCCTTTTCTGAAAAAAAAAAAAAAAATGGAGTTTAAATCACAAGTCGTGCTAGTAACAAGTCAGACAGCTAAAACACTCCAAACTAATTAAAGAAAATAATTCAGTTCTATGCATGTAAAACCATAGAGTTTTTTAGCTTCTTTAGATAATGTTGACTATCATTCTCCATAAGCAATAGGTGCTTTTGAGAGCACTGTGTGCACTTTCTAAAGCTTTACTTCAAGAATGCAGCAAAGCAAAGTTTTAAATTTTCCAGCCGCATTTTCAAATTATTTTTTAAACACATTTTGCTGAGTCTGAAAATAACTGACAATCAATATCGAAAGAAATAATTACAAAAAAGTTATTTTCAATAATAAGAAACCGTAATAAACATCTCTATTAATATTGCTTATTATATATCCTATAAACCAAGTGAACTGTATGGAGAAAAAGCAAAATGGTGGCAGCATGAGTCCCAAAAGAAAAAGAAAGATGAAAGAATTTCGATCTCACAATAATTTAGATCAATCGAGCAAAGAAACCATTGGAGCATATAAGCTTTACTTCTTAAAGCATTGCTGTTGTTCAAATTCAGAAACGGCATGAATAAAGTTAAGACAAAATGACTGCTTGCAAAGAAAACAAAATGATAAGCATACTTCAAAGTATATTAAAAAAATACATTTTATTTTAACTGAATCTGATTAAAAAAATAAATAACTTTATTCTAACCCATCCCGTTTTTTAGTTTTCTGTTTCTATATGCTCTCAAATGACATGTAAAATAGAATTACCAAAAAAGAAATACATATGTATAATAAAGAAACAAGCAATAATTTAAAATGATAATTAAAAAAATATACATTAATTGACCGATAGAAGCATGAATGTCAAAATTTCATGGTTTATTAGTAGTGATTAATTTCTAATGATTTGATTTTTTTTATATTTAATTTTAACCTAGAAAGTAACAGTGTAGTGAACCACAGTAAATGTTAATTAAGAAATAAAAAATAATATGACAAGAATATATATATATATATATATATAATAATAAAATATCCAATATCTGCATTCAATCGCAACGAACATGTCAAAAATGAAGTACAGATCCGACTTTTGAACAGAAAAAAGAAACCAAATAAAAATTGAACAAGATAAATTGCTAGCTAATATTAATCAAATAAAATATGACATAACCATTACCAATTTATTCTATTTAAAAGAAATTCTACCTTTTGTTTTTTAATTCATTTTAAATGAATACGCCGCATTTAAAATACACTTTTCGAATAAGAAGTTTTTGATTCACTAATCTCATTAAATTTTCTAAAAATGCCTTTTTCAGAAAAAATAAAGAAATCTGGTTAAGATAGTGTCACCTTTACAATCGTCTGTGAACAGTTTGGTGATATATTTTTGTCAAACAATCCGTATTCGCAAGATAATTAAATACCCGCTCAAATAAATCAAGAAATAAATTCAAAATCGCACATAGCATTCAAATTAATTAAAGACGGTAGGATAGAAAATAAATCATTCATTCATTCAGAAAAGCCTAAATTAAAGTTGATTAAGTTAATGAAATTATTTAATTCAAACTCGGTAAATGTTAATATAGATTGAAAGAAATCGCAAAATGTTCTATCGTAATTGTTATAATTCTATTTGTATAAATCTTTTTAATTTCATAATTTATTTAAAATTATCTGTACCTTAGAAGAATAGTGACAAATACATATTCTGTAGATTTTGAATTTCTGCAGCCTATAACTTCAAAACGATGAAAATACTATAAGAAATGACAGACAACTTCTCTTTAGCAGATTGAATTTTAATTAATATCTTTTTTAGTTCAGTTTTAATTATATTAACGTCCCATATTAAAGCAACACTAGGACTATTTAGGGACGGACCTCGTAATTTTGAACCGCGGTCAGATGACAAGGATGACACCTGAGCCGGCATTCTCTTCTCCGAAATTCCGCGCCACACCAGCTGGAGGACGTCGGACCCCGACGATTTAATGTGCATCAGACCCGTTTACAAGACGGTTCTTCGGTCAAATCCGGTCTCGAACCTCAAACCCTGCGGTTTCGAAGCCGAGACCTTATCAGCAGACCACTACGGCTTTTTTTTTTTTTACTTGAGAGAAGCATATTTCTTAGCACGTTACATGGAAGAAAAGATTAAACGAGCAGGAGTGGTCTCTCCGAAACTTTCTCGCATTCACTTTAACAATCCTCCTCCTCACTCCCGTATAAAATCTGTATCACTGGTTTAGTTACGAAAGACATTTATTTACGAATAAGCCTATCATCGATTATCTTTCGCGATTAATCGAAAAGATGCGGTAAATATAAAAGTATCGAAAAATCGAATATATATTTAGGACACCTTTTTTTCCGGCTGAAAGAAACCACAATTTGATATAGATCGGTAATTAGAGCCATAAGATCTCATATGAAATTTCATTTATTTATGTCGTTGTGTTTTTGAATTATTGCGTTTATATGCATGTGAAATTACAGATCGACAAATGTTGAATCCTTCGAAGGATTAGGTCCCAAATTTGATCTATATTTTAGATGTGTAATCTGAGTACCAAATTTTATTTATTAAACTCTTTACGATTTCTAGTTATTGTATTCACTTGCACTCGGATAGTCGGACAGACAAATTTCCCCAGAATGAATTTCTTTCAAAATTTGATAGAAATCGACACATTTATTGTAAAGATCACATTCCAAATTTCATTTGTATAGCTCAAAGCGTTTTTTAGTTATCGTTTTCACAAACAAACAAATGTAATTTTTTTTTAAAAAAAAATGATTTTCGGATTCAGGTAGATCTGAAATGTGAAGATTTGTCAGGACCAGGATTCTCCAATTCGAATTTTTTGAGGATTAAAATATTTTATCTTTATATGCTTAGATAAAGTAAGTGATTAAGTAAGAATGGCGTATAAGTTTAAGTAAAAAAACTTAATTTTCATTCAAATAAAATGGTAATAAGATCATCTATTTACTTAAAATCATATAGAGAAACCAATAAAGCGGTCGTCCAGCTCCAACCACTGGTCCGATTAAGCCACTTTCAATGTTTCACATGAAAGCTCATGACCTTTAAATATGTCATCATGGTTACCTTGTCCTCGCCTGTCTTTCATTATCGAGTAAAATCGAAAATGCTATCCTTATGGGAATCAAAAAATCCTCAACAACCTTAACCACTGGACCGATTTCAAAAATTTTAATTTCAAATGAAAGATCATCACTTCTAAATAAATCATCAATGGTTGCCGGTACATATACACCGCTGTAAATTTTCAAGAACTATTGCAAACTAAAACATTGGAAGAGCCAAAAGTCTTAGCAACTGAACCATTTTTACCAATGTGCACGCATTACTAACCCATCAGAATGCTCCATATTTATTATTCAAGTTTAAAATAATACGTCCTTTATTGTGATTATAGATGTAATTCATCAGTTAGTTGAAAGAAAAAAATAGAAGACAAGTCTATTAATATGGTTGGTGAACATTAGATTACCGTTCGTAGCTAGATTTGTACTTAAATACCGAAATAAAAATTAATTTAATATCGCTAAATTTATTACTTATCACATGTTATGTTAGTAAATGTTAGAAATAGTACCAATTCTAGATGTCTAAAACTACAAAATAACCAAAAATTCAGACTAAATTACTAAAAATTAAGTACTGTTCGGTCAAATAAGATAAAAGTTATGATTTGAATTTGAATCAACCATGGAAATAAATTAATAATAAAAATTCAAACTTAAGAAAGATATTTAAAATAATAAAAAGTAAAGGCAGATAAATGAACAATATGCGTGGGAATGACTAAATCGATAAAATTAATCTTAAACTGTGAATACCACAGGTGAAAGTGACAGAAAAAAAAAAAAAAAGAAACTGGGGCAAAATCTGACAAACTTTGCATTCATCAAGATTAGGATTTGCATGACAAGGACGTAAAAATTCACAGGCGTAGGGGGTATATTTATTTATTTATTTATTACATCTATTTAACAACAAGCAAAACCCTCTTTTCAAGGCCGTGAACCAAATATTAATGGGGTTTGTGGATCTTGTTTTACGAGCCGTCTCAGTTTCCCGAAAATACATTAACGTGTGATTTAAGTTTCCTGTTCCAAATCGCATTTCGCAGACGGTAGCACGGCCTACAAATAAACGCTTCAACAAATAAAACTCTTCCCAACAGAATAGGGCTCCATCCGATTAACCGAGCCCATCTCATTTCCATATCCCTGTAGTGTGAAAAGAAGTTGTAAATGCCCATGACACGCGTGCAGCTGTCGCTTGAAACAATAACGCGAATTTTACAAAATACACGCCTCCGTGCTGTTTGTTGTTCATGATGAAGCAGGCAGAGAGAGCGCGTTTGCAGGTAATTACTTGCAAAATGAAAAGGAAAAATAATATGGAATGGTGCGAGGGAATAATTGTTAAGATAGAGAATGCTTTCAATTTCTATGTGGTGGATGCATCAGTACAGAATTAATTTTATTTCCAGTTTAGTTTACTTATAGTTAGACGAGAGAAATTTTGGGATGAAACTTGAGGACGACACATGTACTAACACACCATCTCCAAATTACCAAGCAACACTAGGAAATTCGGGAGATTAACCTAACGATTTAACAAGACTGCAACGAAAGGACTTACCTAATAGATTTGACACGTAAGTAAATGGAGGATATTCTGTGGAGAAGTCTTGAACAAAACATCCCCAATATTCAGAAGTTGAGATTCTTAAACGCACTACCCACTATATCTTATTTTAAATCATTAAAGATAAAAATTCTATGCTATAATAACCTACACGTATTTGATCTGTGTCAAAAGTACGTGGTGTATGTATTAAATTCTCCAGTAATAGCGCTCTCTTAGAATATTAAATTCACAATTAATCGTAAACGGAGGATGCACTATGGAATAGTCTTGAACAGTCGACCCCCGGATTCGGAAGTTGAGATTCTTAAACGCACAGGCCACCATGTCTTGTTTTAAATCAGCAAAGATAAAAATTCTATGATATAATAACCTACTCGCATTTGATCCGTGATAGAAGTACATGAGTATGTATTAAACTCCCCAGCAATCCTTAGTTCACTCTTATAATAATAAACCCACAATTAATCTATTTTTTCTGCCATAAAGCTGTTATTTTATCTCATGCTGTCATCGATTATATTATTCCTGTCATAATCATTCCTGAACATGTTATACAGCTTTAAGAGGATATATTTTCCAATAACTTCAAACCAAGCCATTTTTTTTAATGTTCTCTATGCATATTTGCTTATAAATTTCGGAATTAAAACTAATCAAGAAGTTAACATAGCAAAAAGTAGTAAAGCGGCCAGCTAACAAAATACGAAATGTTCTGTAAAACAATATGCATGTATCGGATCAGCAACATAATCGTATTTGATCCATCATAGAAGCACGTGGAGTATATATCTCTTATAATATTAAATCCACAATTAATCTATTTTATATGTGTTTCTGCCATAAAGCTGTATTTCAGTCAAAATCATTCCAGAACATGTTATACAATCAAAAAAATCAGAAATCAGTTTTAAGTGGATATATTTTCAAGAACAACAACTTCAAACTGAGTCATTTTTTTTTTTTTTATGTTCTCTATACAAATTTGCTTATAAACTTGGAAATTAAAACTATTCAAGAGATTATCATGTGAACGCAAAGTATAAAAGTGGCCAACTAACAAAATATGAATGTTCTGTAAAACAATATGCATGCATCGGATCAACAGCAATATTAGCATTCTTATCCAAGTCACGTAACAGCGATCGAAAGGAAAAAGTGTGAGAAACCGTAATTGAACCTTTCGTTCCAGTTACCATTAAGAGCGATAATAATCATTAAACAAAAGCGTACCTATCGCATACTTCTTTTCAAACAAAACACGCTTCGGCACTCATGATATAACAAACCGTTCCACCACAACTCTTTAATAAAAAGCATTCGGCGCATTCCACAGTTACATATGCTGCTGCGTTTCGGGGGGAAAAAAATTTTTAAAATAATTGGTGAGGGTAGGGACTGAGCGAAATTCCGATCCATCTGCGTTGTTTTCTTCAGTTGAAGGAAATCCAAAAATTCCGCGTCTCTTATTCCAAGCACGTAATGTCACGGCCTTCTTTTCTTGAGATGAACACGAAGATTTGCGGAACAAAAGACGAAAGCCTTCGAGATTTATTCTTTCTGTTGTTCCTCCCTCCAGCGCAGAGTGCTACTTTAAATGAATGAAATAAGAGATGGGCTCTTTTTCCAGCCCATTTCCCGAGAGAAATGTTGCTTTATAATTCAGACATCGACGGATTTGATTCCTATAAACTAAACCAAACGGTGGTCTTTTCCTTTGTAAGATATACGGCTGTTATCTGTTATCATGTGGAAACAAATC
Organism: Argiope aurantia; assembly: GCA_026543865.1. Taxonomy (NCBI): domain Eukaryota; kingdom Metazoa; phylum Arthropoda; class Arachnida; order Araneae; family Araneidae; genus Argiope; species Argiope aurantia. The sequence goes on from JAPMOR010102824.1 coordinate 447,929, forward strand.
GCTTTTACGAATATTGTAATAAGAAAAGTTGCCCTCCTGGAAGAAGTGTTCATATATCGAGATTCAGTAACTGGAAGAAATAACGCACATATTTTAAAGATATACTACAGTAACTGACATTCAACAGTAATTAACAATTAAACAGTAATAATTGATAAATTTGAAACAACTTTTAATAAAAATAACTGAACTTTTAATAAAAATAACAAATGCGATACAAGAAAAAAATCGAATAATTAAAGCTGAAGTCCTTGAAATTCATTTAGCTCTTTACACGACATTACGAACTGTAGAAACATACATATTATACCATTTGCCAACGATTCGGACCCACATAATTTATGCATATTAACATATGTTTATTGGAGGTTTACAATGCGCAGGGCAAAAAATAACACTTATGCTGAATTGTAAAATATATAGTTTTTAAACACAGCAAAATATATCTGAGGTTTGAACTAAATATGCATGTTATGAACAGAAAAAAAAATAATTTAAAAAAAGCCAAAGCATATACAAAATTTTATAATTTAGATATATATCAGTAAAAATATATTTATTAACATTTACAATATCAGATAAGTTTTTTAAATTTGCAATTCATCAAAAATAATCAAGGATTGTTTTCTTCAGTACGTAATCATACAAACTATCTATTATCATAGAATAAAACATTAATACACATATTATTTATTTATGTATTTATTTTGTACTGTAATATTAATACTTAATCCATATTAATACTTAACAGTGCAAAGTCATTATATGAACACTCTAAAAAGAAGAATTAAAAATTATTTTTTCATTATTTTAATCAATTTCAATATTATTCACCTTAGGTATTAAAAATAACAGAGAAAAAGCAAACATCAACCAAAATTCTTCTGCTATTTTATGGAAATTTAATTGATGTACTATTTAGTTAAAATAAACAGATTCGATTTTTATTGTTGAAACAGCTATTTAATGTCACATAGTACTTTTTCTTTAGCATAAGGTATCGTTCCATATTAATAAATATTGTAACGACATCGTTGGGCAGTTTAAGCGAATACAAATCCAATTATATAAAAGTTATGTAAAAGCGTAAACCATTCGAAATTATTTCACTTTACAATTTCCAATCTTTTATTTACTTCGACTGTCCTTCTATATTAAAAATAATTATTTTGAAAAAAACTTCTTAATTTATTTTTTTAATATATATATATATATATAATCATTCTTACACGGCAATTGGGAATGCAAATGGAAAAAAAAAATGCCCAACGCAGATAATTTTTACACAATCTTCACCAGAATTGTCAAAAGGAAATAAAATAATTTATTAAATGAAACGAATGACATCAATAATATTAAAAAATTGAAGTAATTTATTATTTTTGTTAGCAAGATTAATTTTAAATAATAAAATAATTAAGAATCGTTTTGAGAGATTATCTTCATTCAAAATGGTATTAAACTTACAACCCAGGCGGAAAAGAAAAACTCTATTAAAATTCCATGTCATAAAAACACGTGAAAGATAATCAGTAAAATGCGGCAAAATAGTTATAATGTTTACTTGTTTTTTGCGAGATTTTGCAATTTACTTGTTTTTACTTGTCCTCGGTCCTTTTTTTAACTTAGCCCCCACCCCCCTTATCTTTAAAATCCTCAAATATAATCCTGAAACAAGTAAATTGCAAAATCTCGCAATGAAAATCAATCCTTTAATCACTGATAATGATCATTCAAAATCTACAGACATTTAAAAAATGTTCCCCCATTTCATTTTACAAAAAATATGATATATCTTGCACAAATAATTCATAACACTAAAGGAAAAAAACGGGCCATTTTTTATTTATTTTTTTTAAGTAATCATGCCTTAATCTACTTTTGAATTCATGTTTTACATATTCTGCTACCTCTTTTCAAAAATCTAGAACAACCTGAATAAAGCACAGCGCGCGTATGGCCCTTGTAGAATTTTCCGAGAACAAAATGGCTAAAATAAGCCAAACACGAAACGAATTATTTTTTTCATGGTTTTGTCCTCTTTACGTGCACAAACTACATTTCAATTCTAAAACTAGAAATCTTTCTAAACTTTGCATTTTCTTCTCATTTTCCATTATTTTACCTATATTTCGAATGGACATTCCACATCAGGCATACTGCTTCATGACAATGACTGGAGACTTAATCATGCTCGTCCGAACCAACCTGCATACAAACACAAGGTGCGAAATTCGAACCGAGATAGTCATGGATGATATCCTCCCTCTCATAATACAGTGGCGAAGATTTATAAAGATACCATTCATGTTAAGATCACGTTTGACACGATGCTTAAAGCATTTCTAGATTAGATGAACGGGTCCAAGAACTCATCTCACCAAAAGTTCTGAAAATAGATATTCATAACATGCGCAAGGGCACTACAAATTTCTCGGCTCAACGGTCTCGCTTGTGAGATGAAGAATGCTTTGGGAAACTCAAAATAATAATTTTCGAAATTTACTGTAAGCTTTTGAATCACGCTAACTTGTATCTAGATGGATTGGGGGGAAAAAATCAATGCCTGGCTGGCATGAGAGAATCAAAACTTAAAAAGAACCGAAGAAGTTCCACGGTGAGAAATGCATAATCTTCGACAAGATATAAGAAAAGAGAATTTACTTTTCCAAAAAGAGAAAGAGAGATTATGCAAATATTGGAAAACTGAACAGTTCGAAGTGCGCCTTATAGCCAAGTAACATGTAAATGTTAGTCAACAATCCGTAAGAACTCGTCAGTTTTATAGGAAATTAAGAAATAAATATATTGCAAACTTGCATGGATCGATAAAATAAGGAGCTTTCTTTTTCCCGGGGACGAAATAGGATAGAGCATTTAAAAAAGTAAACCTGACAAGGAAACGAAATTGAAGAAATATACAAAAGATATCGAAGAAGAATGTCGTGTGTTTTATAAAAGCAAGTATTTTATACGACTATCACTTTTTATGGCTAAAAAATTAGATGAAATTTTCCATTAGTCGACAATTATATTTCAAATCAAAAAATAATTAACCCACAAATCCTCAGACAGCACGACAATTACGGACTTCCCCAAGTGCATATATAATCTGCTGTGACGATCAAAAAACCGCATTTGCATGGTTAAATAGTTTGATTTTTTAAATTCAATAGCTGCATGGCAGAATAAAAAAAATAAAACCGCTTTCTCTGACCCGGTTTAACATTTTTTTTCGTCTACTTTTTCATAAAATCAATACATATAAAGTAACTTTAAAGCTTACTGAAAAGTTATATATATTTTTCTCTACAGTTTTATTCCCTTTTTCAAAAAAGTTTTATCCTTCTTATAGTTCTTGGAATAGAGAAAAACGAGAGTAAAAATGTGCCATGCACAACACCGTTCCACATACGACTGCGTTCAGCATTTCATGTAGTACGAAATACTTTTAATTCTTATTATCACATTCTTTGCATCTGGAATCTAATTAAAATATAATATATTCAATACATCGCAGTATATATTCTTGCAGACATATAATTAAAACTTTTTTTTCCTTCCTTCTTAAAATAGAGCACAGAACACTTCAGTAATTTTTCCTTTAACAGAAGCCAATCTCGAATTAAAAATCAATTCATTATGAAAGAGGAAAATAACTGTAATAAGTATTTGTCAAAAAGGACAATAATATATTAATATCGATTATGAAAAGTTAGTTCTTTTGAATAAATAATAAGAATATGAAACTAACATTAGCTATTTAAAGATGGTATTAATAACTCTGATGACATCTAATAAGACAATTAACACCTAATCATCCAGACAACACCATTAAAATTAACAATTGAACTCTCTTTTACTGATTTTTATGCATAGAATGATGAGATCTCATGATGGTTTAGTCAGAAGCTTAGTGTTAAATCTTTTAGTTTATATGTTTTAACTCCGAAATAGATAAACGAAAGTTATTCCGCGACAATAAAATCCTATGATGAAAAGGATTTATCGTTTTTTACAATTTATATTTATTAACATATTAACTGCAATTAATTTTTAAATAAAACAAAGCAAATTTTTTAGAATTGATCAAATTAAATGCAACATACAGTTAAATGTTAGTTGGCAATATTTGTCATTTGTTACATTCCAGTTTGGATTATGCTTTAAAAAATACAGAATATATATCAACTATTTCATACAACAGCAGAACATTGTATTTTCCTAACACAAACTGAAAACAATACTGCATTTCTTATTTTTATCATTTTTAATATGTTACAAAAGATATTGGAAACGAAACATGTAAGATCTGCATCAAAATGGTGAATCAAAAAAAAAAAAAAAAAAGTTAAGCCCAATCCCAGTTTTAAAGATCAGAACGAAGCAGAACGATACTTGAAAACTCAGTCAAAATCCCAAGTGGATTTGAGCGAAATGAGATAAAGTTCACAGTAACAGTATAAAAATTGTTCACCAAAACTAGCTAGTAACAAATAAAGTTTAATTTCTTTTAGTTCAAAGAAGATTACAAAGTCATTTACCAAGTAAATAATATTTGGTATATCTAAACACGAGGTTTTGAGTCTAGATCTTGTTAAGTAGTAATCTTATAAATGATGCCTCTTAACAAAAATCCCCACCAATTTGAAAGTAACATTAGATTAAAATTTACCCTCTCACAATGTTGCAGAAGTTGTGCCGATATGGATAACAATTTATTGAGGTTTGGTTAGTACAATACTAATTATAAAGGAATTTTAGTTATAAAATTCAAATTAAAAAAACGCTACCCCAAAACCTTTTCGCATACTCGCTGATAAAGGTGTTATCCCATAGATTGCCTAGAAAATGCACTTTATTGTGGAAACACGATCAATTTATATACGAATTAGGAGAGCAGAATTCAGTTTATATAAATCAACGTTAACTATCAATTAACGCTTTCAAAGGAATGTCGAGAGTACATTAAAATTCTATAGATGTTGTGCATGAATGAATGCATTTTAGCACAAAGCATTCAAGCATCAGATGGTGGGCGTCAATAAAGACGGTAACACAAAAAGAGGTCACATATCAAATATATATATATTCAATAGTTTTCACGAAAAAGGTTCGTAAATCCGATTTTCATACCAAGGGGAGAAAAAATATCAAAATTCTGCAAGCAAAATTCATCAGTCAAAGAAAAATTTACATATAACCTAAACAGCAGAGAATCATTAAAGAAATCAGCAATAAAAGCTAAACTCTTTAATCATATTTTTAAACAGTTAACATTCTAAAAAAATTAACCATTTAAATCAAATTACTTAACAAAATGCAAATACATTTTTGAGAATACATATTAATAAAGAATTAAATTATTATTCATTCAACAAACACCCACCATTACAGTAAATACCTAATTACAATCAAAGCTTATAAACGAATCTAAAGCGCTGAAGCACACAGCACTCATCACAAAATGCTAAATCACTGCTTAAACTAGAAACGTGCCTATACTACTTCCTAAACAGTCTGGTGGTTAGACTAGGCGGTCAATGATCGATATTTGGGAGGTACTCAACGAGAGAAAATCGCCAGTCTTGTCTTCCCCCCACAGTCCTTTAACGCGATTAAATCCTAAATAAACAAAATCGAAATGTGCTGCGTCCGGCGCACTTTTGTTCACTCAATCGAAGCCTTAAAGAACCTGTGTAGGCAAAGATCACTCGATGCAAAGCTGGTACACTATCTGGACCATAGCAGAGGAAAGCACGAATCTTCGACACATCCTGTCACGGTAGGTTGCGTCCAGGTTACGTATGGTTGGTTATCTCCCGGACGCTTGATGAAGCCAGGCTGAAGAGTAAGGCACAGAGGTTTCCCACGAAAGAATTAATAATACAAGGGTTATTGGTAAACTCTGTCGAAGTAGAAATCTATCTGCTGTGAGATTGAAATGCTTCCCTGGAAAGCTATGCCGGTATTGTTTCGCTCTCTTAATTCTATAGAAACATCTGCAAAATGGTATTTTCCATTTAAGAGTCTATTGTCTCAGCAAATAGTTAAAGAATGGAAAATATAACTTGAATCATTCATTGTATTTCGCAAGAGAAAGTGGAGTTTGATCGCACAAAGAGCAACTAATTTATTCGGAACAGAGAATATTAAATATGAAGAATGGAATTTAAAAGAATAATCAGAGTCTTGAATATTTAAATAATTAGCAAGATTAATCAAATTAGAAAATTAGTCATAAATCTTCACTTTAAACTTTACTTAATACTTTAAATAATGCCAAAGAAAAATCTTTAATATAAATAAATTTAGAAAAAGGGTTTTTTGTTTTAAATAAGTTATTCTTTCTATATTGTCGAAACAGATAAAAGAATTAAGTCTCGAATAATTATTGTGAAGTCCCAAGTGATAAAAAAAAGATAATTTATTAATAGATGTATATATTAAAAGATATTTATTAATAAAATTTCGAGTATTATTAACTAATTTAAGAAAAATATAGAAAAAAAATTATAATAAATCATATTTAAAAATAAAAAAATATATATCGAATGTTGAATAAGCAGACATTTTAATATTCAATTATAACTTCCACAAAAAAGTTGAAAGTAACTTCAATTAAAAAATAAAACTTTAAATACCACATTCCAAATCAGGCTTCTGCAAGAATAATTTTTAAATAAATTTTAGAACGAAATTATTCACTAAAGCAGAAATGAAACATAGCAGTTGCCCTCCAAGTGACATGATTTAAAAAATTTGCATCAAAAATCAGATTTGTGAAGCAATTTTTAAGTCGATTTTCCTTAAAATCCAAAATTTAAAATCTAGATAGACACTTTATCGAATCGGCATTTCTCTTTAAGGCGGCATTAATACCCAGAATGCATTTAATTTCATAACATTTGGAAAGGCAATCACTTATGAAATATGAAAAACAACACTTAAATCTTTAATCGCTTTTAAAACAGACATAAAAACACTGCACATCCCAAGCATCAGAGGCATTGCACCTTCGCCGATTAAGATAGCCTCTAAGCTTGTAAAACGTTAATTCCCGTTTTGCCCAGGGTCACTATTCGTACTTAAGGAACGCAATGGTCCTGTTTAATCAGAAAATCCCGAGTAAAGGTAAGCAGTCTATATAAGCGCAACGAAGCGCAGAATTCGGAGGACAGAAACAAGTGCAACGGCCTTCTTCCTACGTGCTATTAGGAAGATCAGTCGCTCTGGTTGCTTACTGAGCTAAGACGAAAGCCTTTACCATAACACTTCGGTATGGATCGCCTGAAAAGCTATTGGAACCCATGCTATGCAATAGCTGCTTTTGTGCGAGATAATAATACTAATAAGGACGGCCGATCTGAACAAGTGCTTTGTAGGTAACTCAATAGCATGGTGTTGTTTGTTACATTGTTGCTGAAGTATTACGACAGAAAACAAAGAAAATAAAAATATAAAAAAATACGATGCTTCGATCATTTTTTAAATGCTTCTGAAAGAAACTGTCCCATGGCAGAATCTCCCCCTTTCTGTCAATTGAAGAATCATCCACAATTTAATGATAACAATGCGATCTGTAACTTGAGGATTCAGCGAGTCGTTTCCTTGCAAAAATGGACAGTACTAGGAATCTAAATACAATCACATTTAACATTGTACCATTAGGCAGGGAAAAACCACTTCTTTAAGATAACTTTCATAGAATGAAAATAGTCTTAAAAGAAAATGAAAGGATTGTTAAGAAATAAAGAAATCTCATAATTCAAAAATATTTGAAAAAAAGTAAAGGAAATGTAATATTTCACATATCTGTAAGATATGTAATATTTGAAGAAATATGTGACATTTGAAAAGTAGGAACATTCTTCAACTTTATACTTTTCGAAAATTAAATCAATCAAGCGTTAACTAAAAATTAGCAAATTTAAAAATTTCTTTGTTAAAAATACAATTATTTCCTCATTTTACACTAAAAAGATAAGATTATTAAATTTTACTACTACAAACCTCTTATTACTTTAAATCTAACTGTCACCTTATTGCCGCAAAATCTTGCCAAGCACGTTACTGAGATACTAAAGGAGAGAGAATTGACTCACCGTCTTTCGATACTAAATATTACAGCAAATTACCCATTTCTCAAATTTCGCTATCATTTACTCAAGAATGATTCACTTCTCAAGAAGAAAGTAAAAAAATTAGATAATAAGTATCTTTTCTCATTACAGATTAAATGACATTCCCTCATCATGTTTCACTGTAATCCAAAGCTAAAATGACTATTGGAGCGGAGGCTGAATGGCTATTCCCCTTCTAGATTATGGCAATTTTCATCCTAATTTTTGAACTTTAAAGTGTCAGGCTATTTCTTGTGATTTAATCCAAATATATAATGGACATCTGAAACGTGATCGACCTTTTCGTTTATTATTAATTTTAAATTTTTCCAATTTGTTCTTAACCTCCGGATATAACAAGTAAACAGATTTATGGCAAGGCAATGAGATTACTAAGTAACTGGTTGTGCAAAATAAATAGAGGATTTACTTATAGATAACAATTAAATAATAAATCGGAAGAAAAAGTCAATTTACATGAACAAATTTCGGCAAATTCGATCTAAAGTGGGCGGTAAAACTATGGTGATGTCTTATGCATGAGAAAATGGCGAGGTCGCTTAGCATTCTTTAAAAGTACGAATAACTGTCAATTCTGAAAAACCCGACAGAGTTAGTTGGTAAATCCTTTATTGCCATGATTTTCAAAATTCGGTTATTTGGAAAATTTTAGTATAGTTTCTCTAATCATAATGTCTAGATTTCAAAATCACTTTTCTCTTCTATAGGGTGTAAAACTCTCGGCTCAGTTCATAAATGGACAATCCAGCTCAAATTGGGTGGAAATGGTTGATGATAGAATTTTCATTTTCTCATAACGCCTTTATGTTTGAAAATAGAATGACAACTCAAATGAAACGAATTATGCCTCTTTGTAAAGAGCATTTTTTGCTCTAAAATGTTTTCGATATCTTGTAACGAACAACTTTTGTGCTAAAATGTTTTCAATATCTTGTAACGAATAACTTTTATGTAAAATCTTTTCGATATCTGCAATCTTTTAGAAATAAGAAATAGGAAATTAAATTTCAACCCCTAACTTCGATTTATTTTTACCCTAAATTAAAAACACTTTGCAGGGCAATCTTATCAGTTACATTCTTTTTCAACTCTAACCTTTGGGAATGGTCGAACATGGGAAATTTTCTTTTCCCTACATTTCTAAGAATAAGTATCTCCCTTCGTCTAAGATTCATTAAAAAGAATTTTAATAAAATACATCTTTTTTTCTATAATTCTGGTGATAAAATCGCATGCCACATGTCACATATCTGTATTTTCATAATTTTAACTTATCATGCTCATTTGATACGACTGAAAAGATCGTATTCTCGCACGTGGATTTCGCTCAAAAGCAGTTTTTTTATTAATTATTAAAGCAATTTATTAATTATTAAAGCAATATTATTTTTTTAAAGCAATTTGCAATTATCGTATAAAATCCATCCATCTATTACACTACAGTTTCGAGTAATAGTGTTTACAGACAGGCGTATATAATTCCATAAAGAGCTTTTGTTTTCCTGGATTAAAACAGATTTAAAGTTCAAAATTTCAAGATTGTAATTTTTCATAACAGAAATACTCTCTCTATATATACTTCACATACGAGAGGAAAAAAAAATCATTTTGAAATTACATAGACTTATGTTTAAATGAATAATTTCTTTAATATTTCATAATTTTCATAAATTTATATCCAAGAATAAAACAATTTAGAGAAAAATTAGAAGAATGGAGAAAACGTCAGACTTTTACCACTCCCATTGTAAGGAAAAAAACAGAATTTCATAACTGAGTCATGAGGTAGCGCATCCTTTGATGTCAATTGTTACGGGAAGTACCGGTATTCTATTGAGTAATATCCTGACAATGCAATGCAGCCTAAACACTAAGTAGTTCAATAACCGTTGGGTCCCTTTAGAAATTTCCTTTCATATAAATAGTATATACTGTCCATCTTAAATCAATGCATATATTATATTGATTTCTAATTTTGATAATACTTATACGAATAGTTTAAAAGACGAAAGTTTACATTCATTCTTGTATTCATTTTAAATTAGAAAGTTAATGAATTTTATTATTTTTAGAATTATTAAGGAGTCTTACAAATTTATAATCAATTTAGGAATGATACAATAAATTATATTATAAACTGAAAAGACATATATATTTTTACTATATATTTTGTCAGTATTACATTTTAAAACCGCATAAAAATAAAATAATTTACAAATTAAAGCAAAGACATACTGATTAAACTATTGGTAAAAAAGAGAAGTATTTATTGTGAGTTCTGCATCAAGGAATACTGTAAAAATAATATAAAATTTCAATCTTAATTTGTTATTAATGCGTGATAATTTTTTACCAAAAATTAAGCAGGAAATGATGATAAAAATGATCTTAGGGAATTTTTGAAGAACTGCCATTTATGAATTGATGGAGTATCTTTGAAAACCTGCAAATAATCCGCATATTTCTCATAATTTTAGGATGCATTATGCGTAATTATTCTCATACCTACAAAGCATTCATGAAATATTATAATCATCAAAATTACTTTCATGGAGATTTTAATGAATTTCACATCTTCTATTTTAAAACTAGAGGGAAAAAAGAGTGGTTTTAATTTTGTCTGTGTTTTCCTGTCTCTTCGTGCGTGTATAGACAGATAATTCAAAAAAGTACTACGAATGGTTTTGAATTCCAACATCGTAAATCTGAAGAAGAAAAAATGGATTGAAGACATCAATTCGAAGGGATATTTTTCTCTATAACACACACTACATTTTCTTAATCATATTAAAGTCATGTAAATGCACACACATATACACCTGAAAAAAGAAAGAGAGTTTTGAACCTTAGCGCGATACATATCGTATTTATTTCATTTTTAAAATTTACTTTTACTTATATTACAGCGATGGTGTCACGCAAACAAAGCAAAAATACGTTTAATATGTCACAAGTGTATAAATGTAATAAAATAATAAAATATTGTAAAATACGCTTAATTTTTTATTTATAAGAATTAGTGAAAATAGCTGTACGGAGATTAAAGAGGTATCACTGAAATCTTAATATTTGAATTTTAAAAAGATGTAAAAGTAATATTCGTACAATAATATTCAAAATTTTAGGGGGAAAACTTTATAATTTTGATTAATTTTTCTTAAAAAGTAAATGCAAATTTTGAAACCCCTTTTCTCATTGAGCATTTCTTATTCAAATAGTAACAACATTTCAAATTTAGTAGTTCTAGGTACCAGTCTGCCCGATTTATTTCCAGACGCAAATAAAAATTTACAAATAATATGCCAGCTTCATGTTAAAATACTATATAAATATTTTATTAAACATGTGCGCATTCACATTGGATGAAAACAAGTACATTTTTAATTTCTGATATATTTATCTATTCGTTGATATTCAACCAAAAAAAATTACATTTTTAATGACAATACTTATATAAATGCGCATTTTTCACAAAAATATTAAATAAATTTATTTCTGTATATTCTATTATTGGTGCTATAAATAAAATTAAGGTTTTAAAATTTGTGGAAATCAAGAGACAAAGAGAAATCTCATACTCAAACTGACATCGAGGGAAACAAAATTATATTCAGTTCCTTAAGAAAAAACTCCTTATAATTTAAATATTTTCAAAACTTCTATACATACAGAAGAAATACAATCAATTTTTATTAAATATGATTAGTAACTTTCTTATAAAGAAGTAGGTCAGAAGTCGAAGAGAAAATATTCTCATTTAGATTTATAGTCTAGAACTGAAATTTTCAATTGCAGTACGCAAGTCTCTATTCTAAGGAACTTTTATACATAAAGCATTGATCTCTCTTTTTTTCCTCACTTTTATTTAACTTTATTTGCTGTAAGGATGAATTTCATAATAATTTTTCATTTATTTCCTTATGAGCTAATTTTGAAATTCGTACATTAGAGAGTTCTCTATGATAATACGCCAATTTGATAATTTCAGGCCTTGATTATCAATTAGCCAATTGATTTAATTTTCGATTCCATATGAGTAACGCCAGCAAGTGGTAAATTAACCAAAAAAAATCATTTTGAGATATCGCGATATTTATAATCAGAAACCATTAAAAAAATTTTTTTAATTCTAATTTTTAATGCACAAGTACAAAATTTTCCTATCAACTGTTTCAATAATAATTTTTTATACTTAAATAACATAAATTTCATCAATAAAAACATTCAAGCCATTAAAAAATACAAAAATTACAGCCAATGTAATGAGAAAAATAAACACAACTACAGTCCATAATACTTCGGCATCAGGTTTAATGAAAAAAATGTTAAACAATTTCGCAATATCACTAAATTGTTTTAATTTTGTGACGAATACAGCTATATTGAACCGAGGCACATTAAATGCATATGATTAAGGATTTTAATTTTCTCCTAAATCTTAATTGGATAAAGCGGAAATTGCTTCGGAAATGAGCTGGGCAACAATGCTCCCAGCCTTGAAAGAGGGAAGCATAATTGAATTTAGTAATATAGGAAATGATGAATAGCCATCCATCCCTTATGGATAAGAAGAAGGAACAATAACAAATAGAAATAAAGAAATACAGATGCATATCGTCTGCTAACTTAATTTTCAATTATTTCTTTTCATTTCAGGATTCATAACATTTATTAAGAATTAAAATATTCATCTACTTTCGCTTATCTTAAAAATTAAATGCTCTAAGCCTTAAATTAATCTATTTTTTTAGAAATAGGACGATAAAAAGACGAATTTTTTACATACTTTTATTTTATTTATTTGTTCACTTCGTAAATACAGAAATTTATGATCTTTCATATGTACTAAACAACTTATATGTTCTATATGACAATTTTAAAATTTAAATATTCTTAGTTTTTAATTAATTATCAGTTAATGCATAAACATAATTAAATTGTTATTCTTTATCATTGATGCCACCTGTTAGTGAATTTTAATAAAATTCATTTCAGGAGTCATATACGAATATGTTGTAAGACAGACAGTCAATTATTTGGTTTGGTTCATAATTTGAAACTGATTTACAATATTAATTATAAAAACATATGTGAAACCTCATGAACTCAGTTCTTTGCATTTTCTAACTATTCTGATGGCATGCATAATGACAGACATATAAATTTTCTTTAAGAGAATTTCATCAAATTTTAGTGTAATAGTACATACCAAATTACACCAGTCTAGCTTGTTCCCTTTTTGGAGTTATCGGCCCGAAATCAAATACATATGTGTTTGAAAATGTTCTGAAATGTGATAATTTATCAAAATCTCTATATTATTATTTTATGATTGTTATCCTTTCCATTCATATATATATATATATATAGAATTTTTAAGATTTTTAGTGTGCTGCATCATATATAATCTAATTAGCACAGAAAAATTGCAAAATTTTAACGAGACTAAACTATTGATGAAAATTAAGAGGAATGTTAAACAATACAGTGAAATAAGAAAGAAAAAGTTCAAAAGGAAAAATAAGCGTTAAATTCGAAACATTGTATTAAGTTTAATTCGTTCATCTTTATTTTATTTTCGATATTTATTTTTACATACATAGATAGCGACAATGTGAATAGGAAAAAAAAATGTATTTAGTATTGCAATAATACATGTGAGAATAAATTTCGTAACTAAAACAATGAAAAGCATTATTATAAAATACACTTAAAATATATTTAAAAATTTATTATAATTACAGAAAATTTGTACGAAATAAAAGTTGTATCATTGAAAAAGGCCCTATTTTATTAGGTTTTAAAACAATATGAAAATTATTTTGTATAGTAATATGTTGTAAAATTATTGAGGAAAAATGTTGAAATTTGAATTAATTTTTAAATGAAACTAAATACATTCTTGAAAAACCCTGCTTAGTGAACATCTATTACGAAAGAAGTAGCTAATGCCAAATTTGGTAGCTCTAAAGTCACTAATCAGTTCCGTAAAGTGTTTAAAACGATTTCTTGATCATGAATGTCGGCTGAAACAATTTAAAAATAGCATGGCAACCTAAAAGTATCATTCTATTAAAAAGAGAAAAAAAGTAGGAAGATATCCAGAAAACTCAAACATTTCAGGTCAAAGGCAAAAGCCTCTCGGAACAGCAAACTTTCAAACTGCTGAATGGTTTAACTTAACAGGACAAAAGATAGCTCTGGGAAATGTACCACACATTTCTAGCACAGCATCGAAATTATACAACGCTATTTATAAAATGCCAATGCCTTACAGTCCTTCAACTTCCAAGTTCAATTTTGAAGTAATATTTTTAAAAAATATGACGCATTTCATCCTTCTACTCGTAAGAGTCCGTCTACAAGGAAAAAGGGTATTGACACTTATGAGGAATAAATACAGAGAAGGAAAAAAGAAGCATTTTGAGAGAAGCGCATTCCTTACGTAAAAAGTGAAGTAACACTTTAGCCAGCACGCCGACACCTCCTTCTCAATTTAGGTTATTAATAAGCAAGCCGTTTTCACGACACAAAGCCTGGGGACGTTTGCCACTCGCTCGGTAGTGGCTCGTCTTTTTCTGCATGACGGTTGTTTATCGACAACGTGATGCTAAATATAGAGGAAAGCGATATTCGAACGTGCGATTAATTGAAGGCTGTGGCAGCAGCACGAGATACTAATGAAATGTATATAAGGAAGAAGTTTAAAAATAATAACCGACGGGTGTCACGTCTCAAATGATCATGCTGCCAATGGGTGCAATAGATGATAATAATAATAAATCTTGCGGGTTATAAGCCGCAGATTAAGATGTTAGTGAAAGCGATTGATGAAAGTGGAGAAATTATAGGCTTTACTCTAAATGTCATTGGGCTGATGAAAAAGTTATAAATAAGATGATGAACTTCAGTGATTGCAAATGGCAAAAGATTTAATCAACTACTGCAAATTGAATCTATTAATCTAAAGATTGAATTTATAGCAATCTACTGCTGAAATGTTATAATTGTCCGGACGAATGAATTTTGTTATAACAAGTCTTCTAAAAATGCAGAGATTTGGTGTCTTTCTACATCTTATTGCTGAATAAATAAAATAGGAAATCTAAAAGTTGCAGTTGCGCTTAATAATATAATATTGTAAGTTTTAGACGATTATATAAAAGCAATGCACATTGTTTTTAAAAGTGTGCTAAAAAGAAGGGAAAATATGGACATATAGTAAATGTTTTATCCAATAAATGCAATAAAATAAAGTGTAATATAATATTGCTGCCAAATATAATTTATTATACAGTTTCTAATTAATTTTTCTTCCAAATCCTTCGTTTTATAGTTAATTCGCAAAATCAACAATTCTTAGAAAAATAGACTGGTATAATAGCATTATTAAAATAGCAATGAAATATCTCTATAATGATCAGAAAATAATTATTATATGTTATAATTATTATTTATATAATAATGTAATATTAAAATATTTCATTAAGTATAATCTAATAATAAAAATATTAAAAACGTGAAACCGCCTGATGAAATAGAATAAATGATCACTTTTTATAAAGCAAATAGCTTTAAGCTTATTGGTATAAAAAATAATAATAAATAAATAAATATAAATGCTTTCAGCTTCATAAATATTAAAAGTAACGAAAGGACAAAATATGATTCATATGACTGATAGACTGTACACAATTTAGAATTCATAATTTTTTTTATAATTTATTGACTGAATTCTATTTTCTCCACATATATTTTAAACACATGTTTGGTTACAGAAAAAAAGCTTTTGTATTAGTTTAAAAAAAGCGCTTCCGCTTTAATAAAAATTCAAATTTTAAGGAAACTGGCAAAAAATTAGGAAAACGCATAAGGATTTTAAAATAATCTGAGTTGTATATCGATTAAAACTGGAAGATTAAAAAGATTATGCCAAAGGAGCTATTAAGACCAAAGAAATTACATCTAATAATAATTACAATAAATATTTAATATAAAATTTTAGAGCCCATTAATCACGGAGAACAATTGGTCGCTACAGGTGGATAGTTATTTATAAATACAAATTAAAAAAAAAAAAGGAAAATTCGAGTTGAAAAGGAACATTCTTTGCATGCTCATAAAAGTAATATCCTTATTTTTACCAACGCATTATTACTAACAACATAGTATGAACTAGATAGTTAGAATCCCAACTAACTGAAATGTCAAAAGAAAAATTATGTATTTTTCACGAGCGCCTCCCTCTCTGGAACAAAACATGCAAAAAAACATCTTTTGCGCTCTCATTCTCTTTGATGGTATCAAAAAAACTGCACTTACTCTAAGCAGTATTTTTTAACAGAATTATTGTGCTTAAGTTACTTTCTAACCAGGTCACAGCGAATATCTTTAAAAGCGGATTTATTTAAAAAAAAGATACTAAAACACATTTATCTCGAAACATCTAGATCATTTCTGAATTTTGTTTATGAGCATATGGCAGCCTGTAATTAAATGTTCATGTGCTTAAACTATCAGCAGTGAAGTTAAGGCATCGGATACCAAATCAAACATAATTCTCTCTTCATTCATGTTGACTTATAACTATAAGTTTGGGAGTGGTCTCCCCAAAACTTCCTCGCATACTCTCTAATAAAGGTATTATACCAGAGAGCGCCTTGCATGGCACTGGCGTACAATAGTTACGAAATATTAACCTTTGGCGTGAATTTAGTATTTTTATTGAATCTATCACGTCAACTTAGGCGAATTATTTGGCGATTAATCCTGGAATGCGGTTAATAACATTGGAAAATTGAATTTGTGGTTTATACGTTTTTCCCAACCGACGGAAACCAAAATTTGGAAGAAAAAAAAAACTATACTTGTAATCACAATATCACATACCAAATTTAAAATATTTAACTCACTGCGCTCTTGAGTTATATGTTTCTGAAAGTACAGAACGATAGACGGTCATTCCCTTCATTGGATTTGATTCAAAATTCAATGGATGCCTACACTATAGATGTTAAACATGTGTATTAAATCTTACCCACCCAGCTCCCCTCGTTTTGTAGTTATCTTTTTAAATAACATTCGAACAGTACGATAGACAAACTTCTTCTGAGCCGATTTGGCTAAAAATTTGATAGAAATCCACAAATTTGAATCTAAAGATCAGATACCAAATTTCATCCTTCTAGCTCAAAGAGTTTTTGATTTATTGTCACAGATAGACAGACGGACTTTTTCAAAAAATGTGTTCTTCGTACTCAGGGAGGTCTAAAACATGGCGATTCGTCAAAATCTCAAGTTCTATTTTTTTTTTTTTTTTTTTTTTTTTTCAATTACGATTCTTTTCCTATACCACGTATACGAGAAAATAAAAGGAGGAATTTTTGTCTTTTCTAAGAGCAAAGACAACTAAACCAGTCGAACAACATACACAGATATAATCAATTCAGAAAAATTCAAGTTAAATCAAATAAATGCTCAGATGATATTATCCATGATCTACCAAGAAGAATGCATAGGTTGATTAGATAACAAACAAGCTGAACAACGAATGCCTTCACAGAAAGATTTATGTTCGGATAGCTAACACCTCATAGGAAAAAAAAAAAGCAGCAGCATTATATCTGGGGCGACAATGCTATAATTCATCACTTCCGAAAATCCTAGAAAAACAAACAGCATCGATTTCTTAGCGTATCGCAAATGAAGGGGGAAGGACAATGACTGATGTAAAAGCAAGATAGCATATGCGTATTAAGTGAATTAGATGTAATTTTGAGTTCCACTGCCAAAACACTTAATTTCAGTGCCAATAAAAATTTCAATATTTGAAAACCTTAACAGATAATGAAGAAAAAGTAAATTATGGGTTGGTTCAAAAATTTTTATAAAAAGTAGTTTCAATTAGTCATAAAATGCGTGATACGTGATTTACAGAGTATGTTTTTAAAAAAGAATTAAAAATTCCATACTGCATGTATTGAAATGCTTAAGGAAAAAGTTTTTATTGAGTTGCAAAAAAGTAATAGACGTATATGCCATTACTTGCGAATAACAACGCTAATAATTTAAATAAAGCTTCACAAAAGTAAATGGCGTATTAACAATGCTAATAATAAAAGTAAAGAGCTTGCTTATTAGCTTTTTTTTATAAAGTTTTTAGCTTATTATGAATTGCACTTCACTTCTATCGTATTCCGGAAATTGATTATTATTATTAAAATTCATAATTTTTGAAAAATGTGCGTGTTTTTTTAATTATTATTATATGAATTTTGACAGTGAGGCCCATGGCTGAAGAAGCTTGAAGAAGCGTTAAGAATTTCTTCTAATAAGAGTTTTTTTTTTTTTTTTTTTTTTTTTTTTGTTTCAAGAATTCAACAATTATATCGTAAACTCTCGAAAGCCGTAATAAATAACGTGTTTATTGAGGAATGAATAAAGGTATTGTAGTATTAAATGTAATTAATATAAGAAACTACAAAATTATTTATTTGGTTCTCCAGCGAAAATCAATAACTTTTCGATAAAGACTCACATTTGTACACTGGCGGTCGGTTAATGAAATTTACAGGTGCAAACATCCTCTTTAAACGAGAAAAAGCACCAACATATTGCAAAATATTATTACAGCTATAGAACACATTGCATATTAAGAATCTCATATATTTTTACTTTTTCCTATACGAAATACAGAGAAAGTACTGTAATCGTTAAAAAATACGAACTCGAGATTTTGACGAATCCAATGTTTCATAACACCCTGAGTTCGAAAAGACATTTTTGGCATTATGTATGTATGTGCATTTTTATCAAATTTTGAACTAAATTTCAGAGGACATATATCAATACGAATACGATAAACTCAATAACTACGTAAGGAGCTGGATTGATACAAACTGATACACAGATTTAGCAACTAAAAAGTATTCTTATCAAGCCTATCAAAGGAATGACCGTCTGGAAGTTTGCACTTTTGCATGTCTACAAACAAAATAACTCATGAGCGCAATGACCTAGAAGAAATTATGTATGTGATCTGGTAGCGACAGCTGGAGATCTGAGACAAATTTTGGTTACAACCAGTTGTCGAACCAGCGCGAGTGATCTCTCAAAACTTTCTCACACACTCTATAATAAACTTGACATGCCAAAGAAGGCCTTATATGGCATTGGCGTACAATAATTACGAAACATTACCTTTTGACGTGAACCTGGCATATTTAATGAATCTATCGTGTCATCCTTGACGAATTATTTGATTATTTTATCTCTGGCATGTGTTCATAATATCCCAAAATCGAATTTGTGCTTTAGACATGTTTTTCTCAACCGAATGAAACAAAACTTTGACACGAAATTGCACTTGTACACAAACTTTGACACAAATTTCCATACCAAATTTGATAAATTTAAGTTATTCCATTTTTGAATTATCACGTTAACTTATTTCTGAAAATAGACCATCAGATAGTCAATCCGTTGTTGCATTTGGCTCAAAATTTGGTAGATGTCTATTCTATAGATGTTAAATCTGTGTACCTAATTTTATCTATCTAGCATTCTTCGTTTGTAATTGTTGTATTAGATTATATTCGAATAACGGACTTCCTCAGAACAGATTTTAGTTAAAATTTGATAGAAATCTGCAAATTTGGTATAAACACCGTATACAAAACTTCATCCATCTAGCTCAAAGCGTTTATGGGTTTATCGTAGACAGACTGACAGACAGAAAGACGGACATTTTCTTAAACTCAGGGAGGTATTAAACGTGGAGATTCATCAAGATTTCGAGTTCAGAATTTTTAACGATTTCTATACTTTTTCTATACTACGGAAAAGTAAAAAAGGCCTTAAAAATACATATTTGCATCATAAATAAAATTAAAAAATCCTAGATTTACGGCAAGATCTTTGTTTCGCAATTATTATTCATCAATGGCAGTTCACGGTTTTACCCAGGGTTCACAATTATATGCGATTTATTGAAGAGTATGCAAGAATGTCACTTTGTCCCTTTGGCTATGATGCAAAATTGACAGAAGCAGGTAAATCCTAGAGACGAATCGAAGTTGTGAAGATGAAAAGAATAGTTTGTCTTTAAGACTTCTCTACAAGGACATGCTCAAGCGGCGCAAAGCCGACATAAAACGTTTCTTTCTTCTTCCAACAAATAATCAATATAGGATCTTTCTTTGCAATAACAATTCAGTCAACCGAGGAAGATTCATTCGAGCATGGCACTCTTAAATCAACACGAGTTAAAATGGATAGAGTTCTTTTTGAGTTAGCGCTGGTCTCAGCCCATTAGCAATAATACATGTAAGAAAATAGAAATACAAAACGAGGCGGCTTCTGAAATAATGATTTAAAGTCTGAATCACCATTTCAAATGCAATTTCAGACGAAAATAAATACATAACAAAAATCAAAAACCTGATTTTACTTTCACCACCTCATAATAAATTATTTATTAGAAAGAAAATGTAACTTTTGTCTTAGTTCTGTTTAATTTTAGTTTGATTTTACATGTATCTGATATATTCTTTGCTGGCATCCTGGCATTGGGGTAGCGCGTCTTCCCCGTGATCTGGGCGTCCCGAGTTCAAGTCCTGGTACGGGCATGGTTGTTCTATGTTCTATCTGTGAGATGTATGAATGTGCCCCTCCCCCCGCTCTCAAGCGAATATGAAGTCGTGCTCTTGGCCCTAGTTGTCGCTACTGAAAAGACAAGAGACGTTCACTCGGCTTAAATCGCTGACAGACCTGTCAGCGGACTTGTAATGTGCCATAAGTAACAACAACATATTTTTGTATCTAAGAATATAATATCTTCTTACCTTATTGAGAATATTATCTTCAATAAGGTGAAACATAATTGCAGCATGTAAATTAAACTTTGATGTAATGAAGCCTTCAGTCGTATATCATATAATCTTTTACTCCAAAGGATATCCCAGTGACTTGAACCAATTAATTAGGAAACAGAGCTCCTTTCAAAAAAAGTATATTATTTATTCGCTATTGTTCCTTCCTATGCTGGGAAAAAAAATCGTTATGCTTATAAAAACTGTCTTCATTAATGAATTACTTATCGAAATTCATTTTAATATAATCTACTTCAGCACTACTTCAGTTATAAAATAATCTCTATATATCATAGCAGGTAAAACACATTTTAACACAATAATATATATTTCATTGGAAATCTTACAAAAGATGATATTAAAATATATTCTCTCAAAAGATAAACAACTTTTTTCAAACTTTAACAATTCGAAATATTATTAATGAGTTTATTTATGGAAATGGCAACGACGTGATGTTTCGGAGTTCCGCGGTGTGACAAAGTGATCGCGAGCACCTCCACATCATAATTTGGAATAGCAATTATAATTTGTAAGTTTAGGGAAAGAATAAAATTAATTGAAACTAGTTTAGACGAGCGCATAAAGTTCTAAAGTCATAAAATTTGGTATAATTATTACATTAATATGTTTATGATAAAATTATAACTAGAAAATAATATTTTGATAATTTATGAGAGAATAGAGAACTCTAATGGAATTACGTTGCATGTACCTTTTACTATAGGTACTGAATTAACTATTTTAATAAGTTATTTTTGAAAAAATCCAGAAATTTCAAGCGTATAGCTCACTGTAGCTATCTAAAGCCGAAACAGCAATAATTTTGAGAGGAATTTATTTACTGAAAAAGCACAAACAGCAGACAACACCCATATAATTTGAAGTAATAAACAACAAATTTTGATGCCCTTGTAAAATAAAGTTATTAAATTACATCATATCGGGAAAATAAATACATAAACATTCAAGAACTTGCAAACGATAAAAATGAACCACCAACAAATGAACACATTATTAATAATTTCATACAAAAGCAAAGCTACATCGAGAATGATATTAACTTCAAAATGAATCACATTCTGTAGCAACATAAATATTCCACGGAGATTTAAAAAAAAGAAAAGAAAATGTTTAATGTAACAAGATAACCTGACTTACAAGTCCAATGACCGTCACATGTTATTCAATAAAAAGAAACTATAAACTTCATGCAAAAAAAAAAACCCGAAGTAAAGAAAGAAAAAGATGTGCGCTCAATTGAAAATTAACAGAGCTTATTGTTTTTAGCAGCGACATATGTCAGCACATAAGAAAGAACATTATAATAAATGAGGTTTTTTTAAGCTTCTCATGATTGCCAGTTGTACTCATACGCAGCAAAGGAGTCCGTTAAGAACGAACTAATTACTATAAATCAAACAGCAGTAAGAGTAAAAAATAGAAAAGTTACTAGTATCTATATCGATCGACATATGATTAAACTGCTACTGAACAGGCTGCTTGCTAATAATTTATCTTGTTATAATCCTAATTAATTCAATCAAAAATAGTTTTACAAAAGACACGATCGAAGAATCTAATTTTAGGTACACGAACAAGCAGGCTCAAGTAAATGAAACTGAATAGATTAGCAGAGTAACATTTTTGCTTAACCAGACTTTATAAAATGATGAGAATTCTAATCATTATTGGCAAGTAATTAATACGAGGGACAATTAGATTATAAGACATTCGACATTCTCATTGCGCAGTGGATAACAAAAGAAAGAAAATGTATTCGTTAGGCGTTTTTCTCATTTTTATTTGACATTTCAACGATGACTTTTGACTTTTGCTCGTCTCGATGGAAAAACCAATCAAATGGAAATGTCAAGAATCCAAAGCATTCATCTGTACAGACGCAATCAGATGAATTCCCGAAGAAAAAATTTTGAAGCCGTTATTTTGTTAGCAAATTATTTAAATTGTGTGAAATATAAACCATATTAAATAATACATATTTTTATACAATAAAAGTAGATTAATTTGTAGCTTAATGGAAGGCAAAAAAATTTCGATTTATTCAGAAATTCCAAAGAAATCTAAAAATGAGCATATAAGAGAAAGCAACAATTTTCAAACTAAATAGTAGTTGTGGTTTATCTTTAATATTTAACAGTTTTAATGAAAAAACATTAAGTAAATAATTAGTAATTTTAATAAATAAAAAGATAATAAATATAAACTTAAAATATGATATTAAAAAATAAGGATTTAATAAATAAGTAATTTTAATAAACAGCACAGAATATTTTAAATAGAAGAATTATACAATAAAGTTTCAAAATAAAACAATACAATTTATATCTACTTTTATTATACACATTTCATACACTCCTTAAATTTTTTTACAAAGTTAGAAAGACTTTATTTACTTTTTTATTGAATACATTGTACACATTGTTCAAGTTCTTCCCTGAATTTAAAAATTGTTCAAGTACGATCATTAAGATCACGAGGAAAGAATGTATTTAATAAACAGAAACAATTCAAAAAGAAATTTGTACTTTATAACATTTAATGTCGAATCAACCAAAATTAATTCGAATTATTCAGAATAACTTAACCTTATATCAATATGAAAAATCAAGAAATTCGAGAAGAAGAAAAAAAAAAAAAGGAAACGTATTTTTGTTAAAACGAACCGCAAATAATAGTTTTGCAATAGACATCATCAAAAGCAATAAGTTAAAAGCTAAAAAGATTCAGAAATAAAACCAACTGCTATTATCGGTAAACGGAGAAATTACAGTAAAATAATTGAGTAAAACAGAAACTTCAATCATATCTTAACATCTCTACATGAACATAGTTCGTTCTTCCTCTTCCGGCGATGGAAAAAAAACGATATATACCATAAATTATGTATTTTACACTTTTCTTTAAAAGCGTTTCCCCCCGAGCGAAAATCATAATTCTAATCATCATTAAGATGTTAAATTTGTTTCTAAAATAAGTTCTATCACTTAGTTAAACTTTCAAAACGTGTGGTTTAAAAGTACAAAATATATTATTTATATGAAAACATTTTTACTCATTTCTCATTATTTAAAAAAAAATCATTAGATATTCAATAATATAAAGAATACAGCTATTATTCTGATTTACGCTTTAAAAAGATTGATAGCTATTATAGCATAATGCCGTAGTTTACGAAAACACTGTTTCTCTTTCAAAGTTACTTCACAATTTTATGAAAAATAAAACGATTTGCATATTGATTTTTCATATAATTCTTTCGAACCAAAAGCTTTCCTTTACGAAATACTACTTATAATAGTTATGCTATCACTATTTTATAATAATATATTCTCTATAATGAATCTCTACCACTGATAATTAAGAAGAATAAAGATATAAAATTTATAATAACGGCAATTAAAATTTTATATCTCAATAAATCAAACAAGTCTGCTAAGAAGAATTTTGACATTTTAACCAGAATAGCAATTTATAAGGAGGTTCTATATCATAATTTGAGCCTTATTTTTAATTAGTTTAGACTGCTGGTGATTAATTAACCGGCTCTCCTAACTGCTAGCAGTTAACGTAAAATGACAGTTTAAGAGTGCATGGCTATAATTTATAAAACTCAGTAATGTGTTCGTTCACTTCCATATCTCTATACAAATTTAAGGCCACATTTTTCTTCTATACATAAAACTGCACTCAGTATAGAAAGCGCTGCTATTTGTTCTTCCGGATTGCCAAATAAACCATCGGAAGAAGCTCGTTCAAATAACCACGATTTAAAAGCGCTTTCATATCCATGGAAACGTGATCGGATTATGCACGGAGGAAAGGCACACCGAGTTATGGATTAATAGAGCTGCATTTTCATGCCATAAACAACGATTCAAACTGCAGATGCAGCCAAGCGAAATGCTTGGTAATTTTGGGAGAAAAGCACTAATGTACCACAAGCATCCTTAAATACCACATTAACAGGAGGGAGGTTAAGAAATATACGATTTTTCAGAAAGACAATTTTTGATGCGGTTGAATAATACAAGCGACAATTCAGAGGTTTCTTGGTGTAATCTTTCCTTGTTGTTACAGCAGAACATACACAGGAGCCTTAACGAGCCCATGGCGTGACAAGTGAAAGTAAAGCAAGAGCGTGGGTTCGCGTAGGAATTTAAAGCGTTTTGGAAACTTGCTTTTATTAAATCTGATTTTTGATGGCATGCGAAGGAACAGCGTAAAAAAAAAAACAATATCTAAAAAACTGTTCTTTTTATTTATAATTAAAGAACATTTAGTTGAAGGAAAGAGTAGGTCCAAGATATTATTTTAAGACAGAATTATTGATAAATGTACGCACACTCCTTTTAGATATTGAGAAACGCAAGATTAAAGGCTTTGATGGACCTAAAGCATCATAAATAACGATAACATTTATTTGTTTAAGGTCATAGGTAAGCAGGAAAATTTAAAAAATGAATTTCGTAAATTCCATTTCCTGTAAATGAATTCAGTAATCGCGGATATAGAAGTTGTTTATTGAAAAAGTCCACGTTGAGGTTACTAGGTAAAAGTCTTAACGACTCGAATTAGCAAACAAAAGTTGAATTCCATTTAACGAAAACAGTTTTTTAATAAAGGCAAAGTTTAATAACGAAGTTTGAAGTCCTATACATTTTTTTTATTGGATGTGAAATTAAATGGGAGAGGTTTTAACTAAAACATTCTCCCATATTCTTTAATAATTGTACTTGTGCATTATTGTAAGCCATTAGTGAACAATTGTTAAAAAGGAGCAAATTAGAATGAGATTATATTTCATAATTAATTGTTAACATAAGTACCAAAAATGTGTATTTTGGACGCTTTTTACCGACTGATTAAAATTTGACACAGAATTACAATTGTAGTCACAAAATTACGTACCACATTTAATTTTAAGCTACTGCGTTTTTGAGCTATCGTGTTTACATGCTTGTGTAGGTACAGATCGAGAGACAATCAATTCCTAAATGGATTTGGTTCCACATTTGATAGATATCTATAATTTAGGCATTAAACTTATGCACCAAATTTTATCCAACTACCTTTCTTCATTTAATAATTACCGTGCTAATTTACATTCGAACAGGATAGACAGATTTCCTAAGTATGGATTTCGTTTAAAGTTTCATAGAAATATGCTAATTTGGCATAAAGATCATACACAAATTCCATCCATCTAACTCAAAGACAAAAATAATTCTAAAAACATGTGTTTTTCGGACTCGGGGATATTAAAACGTGGCGATTTCTCAAAATACCGAGTTCCAATTCACCCGACAATTACAATACTTTGTATGCGAGAAAGTAAAAAGTTTGAGATTGTACACCAGATAAGGCAAGCAACAAGCCAACAAAAGATAATTTATGAATAGAAATGTCTTAACCAAGCAACAACGGAACCTCCACACATAGAGATAAGATATTTTTGCCGGTTAACTGGATATATATTTTAAGGACTTACCTCATCATGTTTCGGGATGCCGTCTAAAGAAACTGCACCAGAAGAGGATCGAAGATAGTGTTTTTCAATCTAGAGGTTACAATTAAATAATATCAAAAATCATGCGGATGTTAAAAATTTTCAAAATTCATAATTAGGTTTTTTAAAAGATATACAGCATTTAAAATTATAAAGCGTACCATCCTCGAAACAGTAAGATATTTAGCCATCCTTATTATGCTTCTCTCCAAATCCAAGCGTTCTACATATTTTTCTTATTTGACATTCAAAGCCAGCGTTGTTTTTTGGGAATTGTCAATCTAGTAGATGTCTATTACTAGACGTATATATGTGTCAAGTGAAAGTCTAATTAAATTTTACCAAAACTGTCCTACGCCAGAGGAAGTTACAAAGATGAATGGTAATAGTGAAAAAAGGAAGGAAACTTCTATTTCCTTACTAAAACACGTAAATCGCGTTGCTTCCCATAAAATCTATTTCGATCGATTAGCACCGGTTTTCACATTTAAAACACGGGTAAATAACACTGAATTTTAAATAACCAGAAGAAGAAGCCAAATATTTTAAATAATTAAATAAGAAGGGTAAAACTTCATTAACAGACCGTAAACTAGTAAAAAGTAAAAAAAAAAAAAAAAAAAAAAAAAAACAAAGAATTGATTCCTTTTAAAATAATTAGACACTTAAGGGTGATAGCGTTCGTTCTTTATTAATTACTTTGGTGCGGATTAAATTTCGAATACAGGATTCAAATATACTTATCGTTAAAACTCCTGGGAAGTGGCAGCAGCTTAACAGGAGATTGTAATAAGTCAAATGTTCCCTTTTCACCCCATTTTCCAATCTTAAATATATTTCTTATCCTTCAGAGATACTCAGCGTGAAGATAAGTAACCTAGATTTTCATTCCGTGATTTACAAACAAATGATGAGAATTATATGAATAGGATACATTTATGAACGCATCAATTACCTAACAATGTTTTCCAACTTTTTTTATGGTTGGTGTTTTGCTTTGGTAAATAAAGAGTTTCGGTGGCGTTTTCTATATTAGTACAGTGAATGACAATTCCAGTTTAGAAAAATATCGTAGAAAATTAAGCAGTGCATTGTAAACTCTAATTAAATAGTCCCGAATATTATTCTTCAGTCTGTTAAGCAATTGATAAACGGCATTAAACAAAACATTTTTAAATTGGTTTTCTACATTATAAGCTATATTTGAAAATGATTATTGCTTTCTTTTTTCGAGTTGCTTCTAGAGCTCTTACGGCGAGCTGCTTTACATCATTCACTGATGATGAAGTTGGCCATGTCTTTTAGCATATTGCCAACTTGGGTTGTCACTAACTTTAGCCAAACCCATATCAGTAGAGTTCGACGGTAGCGATTGCATAAAGACAATTCTCTTTCAGCAGTGGAAGAACCAATTTTTTGGTACATACGAATGATATTACATTCGAATATCATAGAAATGTATGATGTGATAATGAGAATATTACAAAAAAATAATTGAACTGTGAAATAATGTTATGTTTATGAATCAACGTTAATTGGAATGAATTACCACCTTATTTTAGATAAAACAAAATATGTTGTACAAATAAAACGGCTTTTTAAATAGGTTCAAAAAGGCAATAAATTGAAAAATTACTATTTATTACAGATGACAAATAATTTAAATGTGCCAGAAAACCAGGAAATGCCACCTCTTCAACACATAAACAAGACATACTATATGTTCGGTACAAATATTGTAAATTGTGGTATTTGGATTTCATTACAAATTAAGATGATTCAGTTACAGAAAGAATAAAACTATTGTTTTCAAATGCGTTAAAAGATAAATTACCTTCAGACTACACTACAAAAACAAATTTTACAGCACACAAGTATGCGATAATTACATAAAATATCAATAGTTAAAGCTGAGTCTTGATTCTGTTTAATCTTTATTTTCTTTATAAAGAAAATAATTTATTTTCTATATTATTTTAAGAATTGATTTCACATAGCAAATGAACACTGATGTCAATTTTTCATCCCATTTTCAGTGATTTTATAATAATTCATTCTTTATTGTTTCCGCTAATATACAAAATAATGATTGTTTAAAAACTGTTCATCTATCATATGAACCTTTCATAAGTATTTAACATTTTCAAAAAATGTTTTAGTTAACTCTGAAATCCGTGGTTACATCATGAATCTTTAGTAAAATGGCAAAATCCTCAAATGATGAAACGCAGATAAAGTTAATATTTGTCTAGCGGACCCAAAAAGCATTTTGCATATTAACGCACTTAAATAATTTGGAACAATTTATTACAATTTGGAGAAAATTTCAACAAGGAAATTGCAAAATCACAAAATTTGAAACAAGAAAATTTTAAAATAGCACCTAATTCTTCTTCACAGAACACATCTAAATCCTGTAATTCATTTTTACCAGACTGACTTGATATTCGCTATGCGAACCTAACTTGACAAAAGAAAATGGCATCAAATATTTTAACAACTAATTATATTAATTGGTAGGGATTTCAGGATAAAAAAACATTTTCAATAAAACAATTTCCACTTGAGTAAAGTGTCTTTTACTTTGAAAAAGAAGATTTGATCTGGTTTGACAATTCATTCAATCTATAAAACGCAATAATTTTTTTTAATTTTATTTTACGGAGATGGTGAGCGAAGATGGTTGACGAATTTAATGACACTAAAAATCAAGTAAATTACTCAAAAAATAGAGCAAGGTATATCAACAACAACCTGCGACATCGTTTTTTTTTTTGTGTGTGAGGATAAAAAAAGGAGTCACTCCTTCTATGCCTTGTTGCTAATTTTCAAGAAATAAAACGACATGTCACAAACGCTATCATTGTATTTGAAACGATCGCCGAAATTAGACAGGAAGGGATATTTCTTCCAGATGATTAATAGTGAATGCAAAAAATATAAATGATATTTTATAAGATACTTTAAGACTTCCCATTATAAAAATTAAAATACATCTCAATTTGTTTTTCTAATAAATGTTATTGAAAGTGTATTTTTTTTTTGAAATTCGCTTCCTTATTTATTATATATATAGTATATATTCTCATTTAATATAGATGTTTTTGTCATAATTTTATAAAAAGCCTGAGTCAAAATATTTTAATACGTATATTGAATATAGAAAATATATTAATATTTTCTGAATTCAAACTGAATACTATTGTCGAAATCTTTTTTCTACACAATTAAAAGGCAATATTATTAATTTAAAGCACAAGCATCTGTAAACAGGCTGTTTCTTATGAAATGACCAGACAATAACAATCGCAAGTTAGCAGACACTAAGTTCTAGGGGAATTTATGATAAAAATCTAGATTTCTGATAAATTAAATAATCGCAACAACTTTTAAATCAATTCACAAATACTTTCTTGAACTTTACCAATCACGATCGTATTTCGTTGGAAAAAACATACCACACTTGAATCCAAAAATATACATATATAATGCATATTTAAGCAAAAATGCAAAGCAAAAAAATAAAGAATTAATTAATGACAAATAAAATGTAAGCAAACATGTGTTTAACCGCATAATTTATATTAAATGTTTCAAATCAAGATATTAAGCTTTCTGAAACAATTTTCCTTCTTATTACTATTACTATACAATCTAATAGATGCAGACACTGTCAATTTTTGGTGATTTCAAAATTCCAACACGAAACACAACCTTGGGGTCAGAACCCATAGTTTAAGAAACTTCGCTCTAGACCAATTTTTTGATGAAAATCTCTTAAGTATTCACACCTATCCACCCCGGCTAGAAACTGGGCCAGGGCCTTTCTCCGTCTCCAGAGCTGAAAAGCAGGAAGCACCCACAATTACCCATACACTTCCCTTCGCCATATTGTTTCCTGCTCGAGATAGCGCATAAAAATCGCAATTAACCCATTCATTCAATCGTTGGGCAGCGCAATCTATCTGCTCAAAGGGAATTTCTCGAAAGATGAAGAAAAAAAACTCCCCATTTGGAGGAGTAGACGAAAAGCAAAGCTTTGCCAAGAAATCATACGATAAGCAACACTGCACGGATCGTGTGAAAACAAAGCCTGAAGAGCCAACAAGAAAGACTCTGAGACGAAAGAATCTTAAGATTTCTTGTTGAGATAATTGGTGAAATGGCCGAGGCGTGGCGCACGAAACAATCACTAGAATAGCTTTAATGAACTAACTACCATAAAATGGCAGCTTTCTCGCTTGCAAGGCTATGACTGGTACAGTGTGCGGCTACTGTGAAAAAAAGGACCTCTTTTGTAAATGAGTAACGGATTAGTAAACAAAAACTAGTAACCGTATTGGAATGGAATGCTGGGCATGTGAAAGCATTTATGGACTTAATTTCTTATCAGTGCATAACAGATAAAGTTTTAAGTACATAACACATGACCGCGCGCTGGCACACACAAAGGGTTGACTTACAAAGGGCATCTGAGTAAGAAGGGAAGAGAGCGAAAAACAATTATTGCACATTATGTAAATACTTTTTAACGAAGTTGAAATACTTACTGAAATAAGGTTTAAATTAAAATCTGTTAATCAAATTTGTAAATGGAAAAAAAATGAAATCATGAAGTTGATTTTTATGTATGTATTAAGAATATCTTTAAAGAAAAATGAACCTCACAAAATTAAAATTTATAACGGACAAAGTTTTCAGAAAAATCAACTTTTGTGAAGAGAAGGCTTGTGTATCATGTTCAAGGTCATCAGCAAAGATTACTTAACAGATAATGAAAATAATACCATTAAATGAAGAAGCGCCTTAAAAATAACAGTATTTGCAATTTCATTTTGTAGCAATATATGTATGAGGGTGAAAAAACAGATAACGAAATATTTCCCCAAACTTCAAATAAATTTAAACTGAAAAAACGTTTTAATTATGTATATTGTATAAGAGAAATAAATGTTTCTTTTCTTTCCCAAGAATGCTTAACATATCTTTGTAAAATCAAACAAGGTGTTTATGAAAAATTTGAAGCAATAAAACAATAAACGCTTGTGATAACTTGAAATGGCAAAGATATACTGAAGTATAAAATTTGAAAAATGAATAAAACTATACATCTTGGATTGATTATCGTGTCTCGAAATGACATGCCTCAAATTATCTGACTGCGGCCATTCTTTTCTGCTCTGAAATTTTGATTAATATTAAAATTTCAAGCTACTAGAGTTTCATTTAGTCTTGATCAGATGAGGAGCGTGTAGCAACACTCTCTAAACTTCTACACACCACGTGAGGACATTTGATTCTTGAAAATTTAACACGCACTTCAAATGCCAGAGTCCAAACCATTTTTTTACAAAGGAACGTAAAAACCAATTTTATTTCCTTTATTTGCGTGTTTTTAAATATTTATCTCGTAAAGATGAGTTTGTTTTGTAAATAAAGTATCTAGGAAAATAAGTTGTTCGCTTATTGGTCAGATTTGCGTATTCATCTCGATTAATAAAAATCTCCGGTCTAGCGAAAAATGTCACATAAGAAATATGCAAATCAAGATGTTTAACAGCCCTTAAATATCAAGATTTTAACAATAATTTCCGATTTCTATATTGAATAATTGAAATAATTACTACAAATAGCAAATTGATTCTATTATTAGTATTAAATTTTACTGCTTAATAGTATTTATCAGCATTTAGAATTTGCTTATGTTTTTTTTTTTTAGTTGTTTCAGCTATTTCAAAATGGGGGGGGGGGGAGTATTAAAATTTGATCCCAATTTCCTAGGTTGATTATTATCTATTATTTTACGCTAAACTCTAGGCACTTTATGACAGGCTACTAACTGGAAATCCATTCACAATTCTGGACTAAATTTAAAAAAAAAAAAAAAAAAAAAAAAAGACGATCGCAACAAATTTTCAACCATACTAATGCGAAAATGTTTGACATCCGAGTTCACTTTCAACAGGATTTTTTGGCATGAAACTTTTGGGTGCATTAAGGTTTAAAAGCATCCCATGCGTAAAATGGGAATTTGTGACGAAGATTATAGAAATCCATATTGCGTTTATGACTCTTTATAATGTAATTCACTCATCAAACGCATTTAAACCTCATTTGTAATTCTTTGTACAATGTTTCATAATTTAATCATTTTATGAAATCTAATTACTAGGGACTGTTTTCGTATATCGCTTACACTTGTTTTTATACACTTTTCAACGAAGCATTTAATAAAACAAATTTTCGGACATCGCACAAAAAAAGATCATTCGTTTGAGAAACAAAGCAATAGAGGAACAAGAAAATATGTTTCTGAAACCAAATTATGTTGTAAATTAAATTCAATGTGTAATAAATCAGAAATTACCTGCTACCTGTAGTTATGAACTTAAATGTAGTTATGTACTTTCTGTAGTTATGAACTTACCTGTAGTTATGAACTTTCCTGCTTTCTGCCTACCTAGTTGGTTTGGTGTGTTGCTTTTGCCAACTCATTGGCAAGAGTAACAAATTGACATTTATTGACAACAAATAAAAATTGGAACTATTTATTTAAAATTATGAAAAATAGAAATCTTTAAACAACTCTATGCTTTTCTTCGAAGAATGTTTCATATATATAAACAGAACAGCCACAATGTACCTTTACAATTGGCAAAAATTATTCATAAAGGTGTTTATATTATTCAAATTTATCCATTGCACTAAATCATTACTGAATTTTGCGATTTATTCTCAAAAATTTCAGTTACTCTGCCGATAAAACAAAAGTTTTTTGGGAGAAATTTTTTTTTTAAATATTGGTTTTCATAAAAAAAGGAATAATCTGCCTTATAGAACATGCCTTTTTTCTGGTATATTAGAGATACAACATACTGAACAAAAATATAGGATATAGCAATAACTGAAGCAAAATAAGACATAACAAATGCAATTTGCATTAAACGCAAAAACTTTTAGATAGAATACTGTATTTAAAAAAAGATTACTTAAAGATTTTATTTCTTTTAATAATCCATATGATGCTATGCTACTAAGAAAAGTGACAAGGACCTCAGAACCATCTTGATGTTCTGCAAGCAACAAATATTATCCTTATAGATGTGGATTAAATTATAGGAAAGGGGGAAATGTTCAATATGTATTCCAGATTTTGCAATAACTTCTGTATATATGACAACATGTTTTCATAGTAAAATCTTGATCTTGTAAAGAGGCTTTACAAAAACCATATATTATAGATAGACAATTTTTCCATTTTGTCTGAGTAATTTTGTTTATGATTTGAATCTACATAACCTACAATTCACATAGTGATGTTTTTGTGTTACAAGTTCAAATGATAAAAATCACTTTTTTCACTCAAGATGCAGCTAAATATAACCAAAATATTATATTATATTAATTTTTATTGGTTTGATGGAGCTTTTGGAGTTGGAAAAATTATAACACTTCAATTGTTGGAAAGAATAAGCAAATATTAAGAAAATAATAATAAACTTGTGAAATCATTGCAGAAGCTATAGAAAAACAACAAATTTGTAAAATTATAAAAGAAACTCTGCATATCTACAGCTTTAAATATGAGCCAAAATAATACACATTACTTATGAGAAGATTTTTGCTCTTCATATAATAGAGACGGTATATCCTTAAATATCGCCAATCAAATATTCTTCAAGGGATATATACTTACATTCTGACCTGATGATTCTGACAAATCAAAGTCACAAGAAGCAGCTGCATTGATCATATTTGGCTAATCTTAGACTATTCTTAGCAAGAAGTCTGCAGCAGCTCAATGCAATATTTCTTATTTTTTTCCCCAAGATTATCTCAATATTAAATTTTTTTATTTAAATAGCTAAAGTTATGCAGTTTTCTAATTGTTTTATAGTGATCAGAATTAAACTTTTACTTAGGCATGGTAGGTAATGTTGTGAAATCATACATATTGTATATTTTTAGATTTCACTAAATGGATGATGTCAACAACACTGATTCCTTTATAATCTGTATCTTTGTAATTAGATTATCAAAGATAGATATTTTGATGCTTCTTATTTTTTGTATTTTAAACATTTATATATTGTAGTGACAAAATGTCATACGAGTTGATTAACTGCATGCCACTAGCGAACTTTAAGCCTAGCCACATGCCACTACTGAATATAATCAATATACTTACATCTTTGATTACTAATCACTAGTAGCAATAAACATGACATTTACAGTAGAAATGTGAGAGGTGCGATCAACCGCATGAAAATGGATAATACATGCATCTCTTATCTATTATACCTTTTGAAATTGTGATATCTCAAGCATTTGATATCTTAATATATATATATATGTATGATATTATTCTTTTTCTATTTTTTATCACCTGTTAGAACTGAAAACATTATTATGATCTCCTAAAAAAATTTGGTCAAGACAAAAATTAGAAAATTTAAAAATATGGTACTTTTCTGTTAGTGGACGCAAGCGAAAAATCGGCAAATAATGTAGAATTCCGCCAAATGATTTCTTTGTGTGTATCTTCTTTGGTGACTAAGCTTGCGTTTGGTTCACAATTGGCAACATTTGTGCCCGGCTAACGAAAAAGTACCAAATATACTTTACTAATAATAAAGACGAAAGTGTATGAGTATGTGCGTGTTGGCACTTTACAATATATTTCATGTAGAGCTATCCAATTTGGCACATACATATTTTAGAAGATAAAAATGCACATCTTTGAGCAATTTTTTCTTTTTGTAATTTTAATTAGAATTTTAAATAATAAAAAATTAATCAAATTTAGATGTTTTTCCACAATTAATTTTCAAAAATATAATTATAAAAAATGAATTTTGCATCATTTTAAAATTTAAAGCAATATCTTTTTAATTATATCAATAAATCATACAAACTTTTCCTGGATTTTGGTCTTATTTCCCCCCAATTTTCAACAATAGATTACACTGCTATACATATTTAAATGCATGATTTTCTTAAAAGCTAAAGATGTTTTCTGTTTAATATCTGTGTAATTCATAAGACAAGTGAAAAATTGAACTTACAACATCACAATATTAGAAGAAAAGGATATTGAATTTTCAATGACACTATGATGTTATTAAACTGTCTCTATTTGAAAGATTTAAGTACCAAATAAATAAAACTTAAGTAAGACAATTAAAAAACCATGGCATTAATGTCAGAAAATTTAGCAAAATCATGGATTTAAAGTTATATATAAATGATTTATTTAAAATTAAATATAATAATACTGCCAACAAACTAGCTGGTTGTCACAGATGACTACTGATTAATGCACTCAAATTAAATTATTAAACTGCTATAACAAATTTTACTGAAATCTTTTCATATAAAATTATTTTTTAAAACTTTTATTTAAAGATATTGCAGAACAAGAAATACAATGTGGAATTTATGAACCTAAATCTCGTATCACAAGATCATGCTTGAGTTTGCTACCCACATTTCAAGACCTGATCTACGGAAAGCAAGGATTGCATTTTTTAAACATTCTTCTGTACTAAAAAAATTAGGTCTGATTAAAACAGTAATAAGGTAACTTTCAAAAATAACTTTTCATTATTAAAGTATTAATTTTATTTCATACACTATTAGTATAAGAGGTTTTTTTTTAATCTAGTTTTAAATATTTCATAAAAACTAATAGAAAAAATATTAAATTAAGTCTAATTAATTTGTGATTAATAAAATTAAAAACAGAAACAGGATTATATAATTTTCTCAGCCCATGAAAGATGTTTTGAAAAAAAAATTATATAAAATTTACTTTAAAAATGAGACTGCACACATTGGTGGTTTTCATAAAAAATTATTATACAAACATAAAAAAGAAAAAAATTCTTGTAAATAAATTAATGCTATTAAAATATGATTAACTCAGAAAATATACAATTAAAAAACCTAAATACTTCATCTTGATGTGTATTAAATAATGTTTCATTTTGTTTTATGATTTGATACCTAGCATAATTTTTTTTCTAGTCTTTTAAGTTAATATTCATTTGTAGTTTAAAATAATACATTTTTATAATATAAGATGTTTTTGACTGCTATATTCTTAAAATCATCATTTAAGTTAATGGGAATTATACAACCCATTATTAATATTGTTAACTTCATAAAAAAATATCTAATTTTTAGATTTTGCATAAATTTTTTATGCACATTTTTAACCTATTACTACAATCATTCAATGCTATGAATTAAAACTTGAAGAACAAATTTTGCACTTGCATATGCAATTACTGAATGAACTATTTCTAAAGGGATTATGAAAGTATTTTTTATAACAATTGCATATAAGTATTTAAGTAGAAACTCATAAAATAAGATTTGATATAAATATAAAATAAAAATAGAGATTTCCATAATTCAACCCCACCCCCCCCAAAAAAACAGGATTACACAAAAATAACAACAATGTTTTTAAAGAAAAAATATCAGATTCAAATATAATTGCTAAAGTGGAACATAATAAATGCTATTTACTTTAAAATAAATCAAACC
The DNA here is from genome assembly GCA_026543865.1 of Argiope aurantia. NCBI lineage: Eukaryota > Metazoa > Arthropoda > Arachnida > Araneae > Araneidae > Argiope > Argiope aurantia. The sequence goes on from JAPMOR010102824.1 coordinate 485,023, forward strand.
AGAATTATACAGAAGAATAGCATAATAATTATGTCTGTTAAATATCTTTTATCTTCTGTCTGTCAAACATCTAAAACTATTATTGGTCTTCTTTTAGGATTTGCCTATCAATCAACAGAATTAGAACAGAACTCATGATAAAATACTTACTGGCAATAAATATTTATCGTGCAGCTACAAAAATTCTATAAATTATATATATATATATAAATTCTTTAATAAAAGTTTATGAATGCAGAAAGTTAAATGTGAAATATATTCTTTACACATAACTAAAAGATCAACAGCAGATTCTACAAATAGTTTTAAATCTATTCTTTAAATTTATATGTGCAAAGCAAAATAAGTGCCACTAAGTAAATGAAATGCAAAACTTCTCCGATTATTAAACTTCACAAATAGAAATTGTTTAGAAATTGATTAATACAACAAAAAAATAAGGAACTCTTAATAATATTGGAATATAACTTACGTTGTTAGCTGCATTGTCAATGATTGTAAATACGGATGAATTGTAAATCACAGATTCTGCAAATGTAATCCTAAATATGCATGCATTCCACGTGCATCACACAATTTGAAATTTAAATAATTTCTAAATTATTCTGTTGCATACAGATACACTTTTATTTTTCCATCATTGAAGTTTATTTTTAAAAAATAAAATTAGCAGGATAGCATCGTCTTTTCTTTAAATCAATGTTTTTAATAAACACTATAATATCCGATTGAAAAACGGAGGAAATGAGGAATGCATTCAATTAAAATCACTGGATTATTCTCCAATAAAACTGTACAATAATTACAGCATCACTAAATAGTTTTAATAGTAAGTTCAGAGCCAGTCAAACACCACACACTCTCCGCTAACTATTGAAAAAATTCTGAATGTTTGCTATGAAATAACATTGTTGTTGAATTAAACAGTTGCCAAAATATAACGCCAAGACTCAACAACACGTGCTTCGTTATCGAACAACATGGCACAATATTCTAGATTTTGCGCCAAATATGGCAAACCAAACTTTCTATCGAGTTGAGATGTCTAAGTGGCGTCTTCATCAATCCATAGAACTGAAAGTAAAGTCTCCAGATAACAAGATTCCTAAATTATCAGATAATTCAATCTCAGATTGAGGCTAGGCTAAGAATTTTTTTAATCTTTTTTCCTATAGAAGAGCTTGAAATCTTCACACTGAATGATAATATTGAATAAACATTAGAAGATGCTACTATCAGTGAATACCAGAATTTAATCAATAACTTTGCAGTTTTAGAGCTAATTTATACATATATAAAGCGTATAACCCAAAGAAATTTACCTTATATTTAAAATTCTTTATTGATTGAAGTTTATTAAAGGAGAGATCCACCTTCTAAATCGATACCGAAACCGAGTGTTGGTTGGTTGTTTCCCTCTGACGTCATTTTCAAACGACTAGATCAGATATAGAAATGGAAAAATGCGCTCTTTAAAGTGGAGTAGATTTATTTCTTACCCTAGGGAATTTGTTATATATCTGTCATAAGAGTTTTGTTAGAATTCATCAATTTGATCAAAGTTATATTTGTTTCAATTTTCTTTCTCTGTTCCTATAATCATTAATTTCGATGATGTCACATTGGAGATTAAAATCAATTGTTGAGGTATCTGTTCAGTACTTAAATATCTATTTAGAAGGACAGCCAGAAACAAATGTTTTCTCTCAAATTCAAAAATATCATAAATAAGTTTAATTTGACATGTTTGCTCAGCTCAGGGAAATAAAAAACGATCACACGGAAAATGAGGTCCAGAAACAAGTAGTCTTCACGGGGAATAATTTGACGTTTAAATTCATTGAGAATTTAAAAAATTCTGATTAAGCGCGTATTATATGATTAAAAACTATATGATTAAAAAATGAATATAGAATTCATATATTTATATAAGTTATATAAATACAAATTTTTGTTTAATAATAAAGAAAAAGCATTTTTCCAAAGAATGCTGTACGAAATGTTGAAGTACATACAAAAAAACAGTTGTCTAAATATTAATAATTAAATATTATTTCGCAGCGGTAGCTCTTTTTTTAGTTATATGATGTTGTTTCATTCTTTTAGATTAACTTTCTGTTTCAAATTTCCTTGTTGTTTTGAAAACAAAAAGAAAAGAAAGAAAATATCTCTTAAATTTATATACTAAAACGTATATATGACATGTAATTAAATGTGAGTTATAGCATAATTTTTGAAAACTACTTCAAATATAATTTTTCTAGAATAATTTAAATAGCATACTTTTGTATAAAATATAAAATATTCTTTAACGAAATTAAAAAGCATACCAAGATACTTACATTTACTAAAGGAGATATCGGCATTGGTTCATCATATAAACCTTGACGTCCAACACTAAGAGATCGTTTTCCAAAGCTGCAATATAAGAAAATTAGTTAAACGTTTTAAGCTACCAAGATGCAATCAGATAATTTATAAATTAATATATGAAAATTCGAGAACAGTAAAAAGAAAAAGGGAGAGGGAGAGAGACAGCAAATAACAGAAAAATATATGAATACAATTAATGGAAAATTAATTCAAATGTCCATAACAATTACTCAAATAAATTATTTTATCTGTTAAATCACACAAATATTTAATTAAAGATTTCAACCAAAGCTATAAAATTTAGTTTTACTATAATTTGAAAATTGATTTTACTACTTTTTTAATGATTAAAATACTTCCAGTTGAAACCATAGAGTAGAAAATCTTTATAATTGAAATCATAGCATACTATACTAATCAAATTATTTTATTAGTGAAAGAAAAAGGCCTTCAGATGCAAAGTCCAAATGTTTGTTACATATGCATAATTTTTTTTATATATCATTGAAAGTTTTTGAAATAAGAATTTTCGAAATGTGAATTAGATCAATTTTTGATTATGATAATAAAACTCAGCATATGAAATTTGTTTCCGAATTCTTTTATGACCTCATTTTCAATTTTTCAAACAATAGTACAAAGAAGAAAAATAAGAGCAATAAATGAATTATTTTTAATTTTTTGACTTAAAAATTTAAAAAGAATTAATTTAATAAATAAAACGAAACTATATAAACAAATCTAAATAAGATAAATTGGAGTTACCCAGTTCTTAAATAATAATGCAATGATTTAAGTAATTAGTTTTTTTTTTTTTTTGCCAGAGAAGGAATATATACATACTAGCCACCTTTGGCGACCAGTCGGTTCACCAATCTTAATGCACGCTAAGATTTTAATAATTAAATATTTTATAAAACTCCCATTTTAATTGCTTCTTCATTAAAATATTTGAAAACTTCAAATTTTAATAGTCATATAATTCACTCATAATATTATAAAGGCCATCAGCCATAACGTAATATGTATCTCTCTAATTTTCTGTTAGCTCCTGTAGAATTTATGCTTTCAATTAAAGTGGAAATGATTAAACTCCAATAATTTTCTCAGATTCATCATGAACAAATCGATTAATTAACAATGTTTAGTTTAAAATGCATCAAACACTAAAAAAATAAACAGAATCGTTTGAAATAATCTGTCGAAAACATATTAAATCTTCAAAACCAATCCGTATCCGTTGAAAATAGTTGTCAACAATCAGAACACAATGCGCATGCGTGAATTTTCAACGCAATTATGGTAACGCAAATGCGTGAATTTTCTACTCCAGTTCGGGTAACGCTATGAATATTAGAAATTTTTAATTTCCTTTATTCTGTTTAATTTTAATTCAAAAGTACTTCAGAATGAATCTGAAAGATCGATTAATTAACAATGTTTAATTTTAAATGCATAAAACATTAAGAAAATAAACAGAATCCTTTGAAATAATCTGCCGAAAATTTCTTAAACCTATTCACTTTAGAGTGGGGGGGAAAAATTGAAGCCTTACTCATTTGACAGTGGGGAAATGAAAAGATTTTTTTGGCTGGAAAGTTAGTTTTTAATTAATAATTAAAATTCTAATTAAAAATTCAAAAAAGAGGCCCCAGGTGCACATTCCCGACCTCCAAGGTATGCATGTGCCAAATTTGGTAGCTGTAGGTCGAACGGTCAGGCCTGTAGAGCGCAAGCACACACGCACATACACATTGAGCTTTATATAAGTATAGATTATACATAGTAAAAATGATATATCTCTCTTTATACTAAAAAGAAAGCAGAATGCATATCTCTGTACATGTTTTCATAAATTATTTTTAAATTTATTTTTAAAAATTCATTATTTAATAGCTGGTACAAAAGATATTTAACATTAATTCGTAAATGAAGTATTCAGCTCAATTGCGAAATCGACTTTCACAGTAAAATTTCTAATTCAAATATTAGTTTATTTATATTTAAAAAATATAATAAAATTACGACTTTTTATAAAAAAATATAAAAAACTACAACTTTTTATAAAAAATATAAAAAATTACAATTTTTGATTTAATGGGAATATCTTGCATTTTGTGTCGTTAAAAAATAATTTTATGAATTTGTTAACTTGATGACGAGACAGTACAATTCGGAACAGAACATAATGCGAGAATTTACATCTTGTTGTGCGGCATTTAGAATATTGAACAGTATCGTGAAGATATTGTGCTTCTAGGAATAAAACTCATATAACAAAATAAATCATTGTTTTTAACATGATACACTATCATGGTACAATGTTTCATACTATAGATTCGAATTTCTATTATCTTTTTAATTTTTTTAGACTAATATGAAACAAATCAAACACGCTCTGCAATTTAATTTTCAAATCCATTATAAATCTTTCATGAGAAAGAAAAAGCAATCTCGTTGAATGTAAGCGAATTTGTGGTTAGTTGAAAGATCCAATTACATCTTTATAACAAGGATGTAGATTAGATAACATATATCTGCCATAGTTGATCTCAAGAAACAGGATGCATTTAAATCTTCATTCATGAAGACAATTTTCTGAATATCAGACATCCCAATTTGAGACAAAATTTTCCAATGAATTCGTTCAAAATATATTGGTATAATACTGCATTTCAGAAAAAATGTGATTGATATTGGCGCCATTAATGTCATTTCCAACGTATCATCTAGGCATGCGATCACATATAGATATACATATTAATCTTTTATTTTTAGAAGACAAATTTTCGAAATTCATTTTGATTCGTCGGTAAACAAATCAAGCAAAAAAATAGCAGTTCTTTGTTTAGTTTAGTTTAGTTTTTTTTTTTTTTTTTTTTACATTCTTTCATCCAATTTTCCCCCAAAATTTACTATATCGAGAAATTTTCCAAATATACTATGTTTGGATAAAACAAATTTGATAATTTACTATATCTGAATAAATATTATTGAAAATAAAAATATTAAAATAGCTTTTGAAAAGAGAGGGGGGGGGAATGAAGCAGCCTGGATAACTTGAATCTATTTGATTTTCTAAATAATTTAGTTATTAATTTGGCTCGTAGAGGGCGACACGAAATTTTGCTAAGTAGCTTAAGATTTTTTTTTTTTTTTCCTTGTGTGTGTGTGTGTGTGTGTGTGTGTGTGTGTGTGTGTGTGTGTGTGTGTATGTGTGAAGCATAGAAAAAAGAGACAATGTGAGAAAAAGAAAGAACAGATTCCAAAAAATTTCAAACAATTCAATATTTAAATGGGTAAAAATTAAATAAAAAATTGCTATCGTGTGTTTAATTTCCATCAATATTGCACTTCTTCATGCATTGTGTTTCATTTTTTTTTTTTAATAACACAGAATTATGTGACAAAAAGGAAAATTCACTAACCTGCCAGTTAAAAATTTTTTTACTTGCTTACAACATAATAGTTAGAGATTATACTAAAAATCAAATCAATTATTAAATTGATTAATTAGGCCTTTTGAGATTTATTTTCGATTAAACAAATGACTTTTTGATACAAAGCATTTTAATATTAAATATTCTAGATGAATTATAAACTACCTTTCATATTTAATTTATCGGTATTTGTTTTCCTTAAATATGATTTTAAAAACCATTCTAAGTAAATAAGGTTAACTCAGATAAAATTAATAACAAAACGTTTTAATCAGAAATTTAAAGAAAAGAATTTAAAACAATATAAAAGACAATATGATTTAGAAAATAATTTTATTATTTTTTAGATAGAATTAATACTAAATTTTCTAACAGATTATAAGCTGCATAAATAATTAAAGACTTTGAGCAGCGGAAATTATTTATTGACGTTAAAACGCTGTAAACAGGACGTAGTTTTGTTTTGATGCTTAGATCATTTACATGAAATTAATTACAAGCTATTATTATTCAAAAACTATGCTGCAAATGGTTTATATAATATAATGATATAAACTAAAAATCAAACATGTCATCACAGTCGTTAAAAATAAAAAAAAATATGTCTGAAAATAATTTTATTATTTATCGCCTTATGCAGTGATATATTTTTACTTCATTATCAATTATGCTCTTTTTACAATTGATTTTTGAATAATTTAGTTATTCATTAATAAATTTATTTGTCATATCTTATAGAAGTTGGTCAGTTTTTAATTGGGACATTTTATTTTGAAAATTATTTGTTCCCATTTAGTTAATTTTAACAAAAATTACGTTTTAAATCCATTTTTAAACTTTGTTTCCCGATCCTTTACAGATAACTAAACCGATTTAATCTATTACTTTAAAAAGTAATGATAAAAAATCGTTCTGTATAATGTTAACAATATTTCCTTAAAAAAAACAGATTAATGATTTTAGCATTTTCTTAAAGTAAACATACAGTTTCTTGCTAATTTCTTCCTTATTAGATTAATACAAATTATATAATATAGATTAATTAAAAATTAAATAGATTTAAAACATTTTCTCTGAAATCTTTGGATTCTTTCATATAAATAACAGCAAACCGTGTAATTTTTTAAACAAATAACATGCATCTCAGTTTTAACAATATCTGCTAACAGAACTGAGTGACGATTTAAGTGTTACCTGCTTTCAGACTTCTTTAATTAATAGTTTATAATGCTGGCATAAATTTTACAAGTTTTATTTTAACTATATTAAGGCAGGGAAAAGATTGGACAATTTATAGAATTATTAGATATATGACAATTTTCTATTATACTGACTAAAATGTTTGGACTAAAATGATGCTTTTAAATATTTTCGCCATTTTTTTAATATAAAAAGCAACTTTCTAACTTCCTTTAACTCTATTTAAATAAAATTCTTTATTTCTTCCAGTAATCTTTTTCGCTGCTTTTCAGTAAAGATCTTAATTGCAACTAATAAAATAAATTTTGAGCGAGTTTTTATTTGTGTATCCAGTTAAAAATTCTCTGCTGTCCTTTGCTCTTTCACTATTTTAGATTCCTAATATTTTTCTCTCCCATTTTTTTTTTTTTTTTCCTTCTTTTATTTTTCCTGCAACTGCATTCCTTGAGTAGGATAGTCACATAATTGCTTTTAAACCACCTTGAAAAATTATTCACATGTAAAATAAATTGAATCAAAATATTTTTATAAACATATTTTTGACATCAAACAAAATTAGTAATTTGTTTGTTTTTTTAATTTTAAATATTTTTTTTTTTATTTCTTAGTCTTTAATTTATAATTGATTAATTTAAATAATATGGTATCTTCAAAAAAATGTCTCGAGTTTCCAACCAGGTGGCGCCAGTTGTATGGAATAAATAACTATGTAAATTAATCGATTAACTGATAATTAAATTCTGCAACACTTCTGTTAATGAAGTATTGTAACCAAAAATATTCAAGTGTTAAAAAAAAAAAGAACTTTTTTGTGTCAAAAAGGAGTGAAAAAAATAGAACACAATATTCCATCTTTCAAAACACAAAACAAGCCAAATATGCAGTTTATAGAAAATGAAATTGTTTTCAGTTTTTTTTTTTTTTTTTTTTTTTTTTTTTCGAAAAGATCTTATTAGAAAGCAGAAGGATTGGACAGTTATTAAAAATGCTTTTATAACTTTAAAAAATATTTTACAGATAACGGATCCATTTTTATAATTAAAAATAAAAGAAAAAACTTTTAATATTTTGAAAATTAAGCTTAGAGAAATAAAAATGGGATCAAGAAAATAAATTTAAATTAAATTTCAAAATATTATAATTTACGGATCATTTGAAAATAATTTTAAGATAAAAGTTTTTAGGTATGTTTCTCCCAAATTCTGAATCTACCTATATTTTAATAACTCTAATGGACTTAAAAAAATATTTTGCATTTTTCTCTTTGCATTCATATTTCAATTGAATATTCGTTTCGTATGCCATAAATTTATCTCTAATTCGATGGTTTGCTAAAAATATGTTTTTTTTTTCACATCAGTTTTTTTCTTCTTAATCTATGAGACTGTAGTAATATTTGTTTTTTGAAAAAATAAATTCTTTTCAGTAATATTTTGTTTTCTTTCAAAAATTTCTTTAAAACGTTTTTTTTTTTAAATTTTATAATTAAACAAAAACAGAAGCATTACATTTATATAGACATGTCGTCTAGATTTTATTTTTCTGAGCTTTTCTAAAAATCTGAATTTTTCTTGGTTTTTAATTAAAACTATGATTTTTAAAGAAAATTTCCAGAAAATCTTTTCTGTTTTTCTAATTATTGATCGGAATACCAAATTTACATTATGTTCAACTTTCATACTGTGATGTAATTAATTTTATCATCATATATCATCTGGCATCTAAACGTTCGTCGACACAAAGGTTTTTTTTTTGTTTTTTTGTTTTTTTTATTCGACAGAAAGCTTAATTTAACCCAAATATAATGCATTCATCTTGCATTTGAAGCTACAGCATAAAACGAATCCAATAAATTTTTAATTTCTTTAAATAAAATAAAAATTATAGTAACTGTGTTTGTACGTATGTTCCACGTCTTTTTCTAAGTAACCGAGATGAATGCCACCAAATTTTGCACATTTATTATGCAAAACAAGAGAAAGAATATCGTCAATTTTCCAAAGTACAAAAGTTAGTTAAATATTCACTTTTTTAGAAATTAACCATAACTGTACCTTTTTTTACTCTTTGAACTACTCTATTACTATTTCTTTAAGTTTATTCTTAATTTTTTATGATTCTTTTGTCAATAATTTATTAATTCTAAAGTGTGACTTAAATATACTTAAAACCAATCTTAAATCAATCGCTCAAACGTGGACAACCTCATTTACAATTTAGCACTTGGGAACAGAATTTGGAGAATTAATATAACAAATATTAATAACTTTTGGAGAAAAGTAGCAATCGAGGGTTTTAAAAAGCATCTGGTTCAATTGATATTCTAATTTTAAGTAAAAGCAGACAGCAAAAATCCTATATGATAAAAGCATTTCGTATATAATAATTTTTTGTACAAAACTACATTACAATAGCTTTTTTACATTAAAACTATTATATCATAAAAGGATTTTAATCCCGTGTAACGCCGGGTTATCAACTTGTCTAATATTATAAAAATTAAAAGTTAGACATTTTTTAAGTCTCTTGCCAAACTTTGCAAGAATAATGGAAGTAATAATAATTACCAAGGAGGGGGGCTGAACACTTTTGATGTAATGATTTTACATGCACTTTTCGCAGCATAATAACAAAATCTGCTTTCTATACATTGAGAGAAGTCTCAAGTGTCCAATATCAAGGAAATTTGCTAGCTGAGATGTTAGCAACAGTTAACTGACTAACAGACATACTAGGCAGATTCTGCTTCCACTGGAGCTGAAAAATGGGTCCCCACATTTATGTTGGAGTTTTAAACTGTTTAATTAAATAATTGACTTTTACATTCATCAAATCAAGGATACTGTCAACTTTCAGATCAAATAAAGAAAGATATATCAAAATAAAATCCATTTTAGATCAGTTGATTTAACAATGGATTGGACAGAAGACGAAACCTTTAAATAGTTGACCCAGGAGCAGCTGTTCTTTATGGACAGATGATTTCAGAATGACTACTAATTTAAGCTGGGGGACTAGTGATATGTAGGTATCAGCCTTTACCTGTTTATTTTGCAAGCTGCTTTCAATAACTCTGACAAATAATCGAGCTCTCTAGTTATGCCATCCGTCAGAGAGGAAGTAAGATGACATATATTAATATAAGTTTAATAGAATGTAATGAGTGCATTCTTCATGCAATTGAAAAAATTCTTAAAATAATTTATTTTTTACCCTCTCTTAAAAGTCGAATAGCAGTGTCAATAGCAATAAAATAGCAATTAAATATTTGCACACATTTTTTTCCTTCCAAATATTTTATGTTTGTACACTGAACAGCAAATCAATCTAATATTTAAAATGTTTCGATTGTCACTTTAATACCCAAGAGTTGTGTTCATATTTATTTAAAGTAAAATTTAAAGCGTAATGGGAGTATAATGTTGTTTTAATGATAAGGTTATTGATAATTATTAATCAATTAACCTTAAAACTAACGGAAAAGAATTCCGTTGCAATTATATCTCTCCCGAAACAAATTTGTAAAAACAAAAGAACGATTTCATTCACACATTAAACAAACGCCATCTGTCGACGCCAAAACTTCCAAGTTTCTTTTTTAAACGATTATATTTATTAATGACTTCAAGGAAAATTACAAATTAGGGTAGAAAAGTTTTCTAAAGAGAGAATACATTAAAATAACCCTCTCAAAAGACTTCGTTATAAAAATAAATGCTCATCCGTTAAGAAAACATTTTTATGAATTCGAGTTAGAATTTTAAAAAGTTGTTCTGTTGTTGTACTGAACTTTCAACACTAACTTGCTCTAAGGTATTCAAAATATAAGAAAGAAACGGGGAAATAATTAAATCAGCAAGCGCATATTGTTATCTAAAATTAGCATATGTTGACAAGGATGTTTTAAATATATTGTATCAAGAGACATTCTTTTTTGTCATTTTAATTAAATATTTTGGAAATTTTCTTTAAGATAACCTTATATTTAAAAGGTTGTCTAACTAAGAATGTGGCAAATTTTCAATATTTATACTGTTAATACGTAAAATTAAAATGTCAAAGATCAATGTCCGGAATTTCATTGTGCCCAAATTTTCGAATGTCACAGCAAAACTGATAATTTCGAATTCATAAATTAAATAAATTCATAAACAAATAAATTTAATTCATAAATTAAAATATCTTTTTTTCATATGTTATAATATATTTTTTTTTCAAAGATGAAAGATATCAGCAGGAATAGAAATTGTATGTGTATGGAAAAGAAGGATTTCATCAAAAATGAATCGATGAAACAACGAATGAGAAATAAGAAATTGCGATAGCATCGCTAAAAACGACGAGCAATCAAATTATAGATTACAAGGAGAGTTAATTTTTTAGTGGCACTATGAAATTACGGGATTAGATTCCATTAAGAAAATTCATTTATAAAGTAAACAGAACAGGTGAAAGGCTATTAAAATAACACTACTATAACTTCCATCACATTTTGATGCTTGAAAATATATCATTGAGAGCATCATGAACAGTAGGTTATGCATATTTAATTGAAATTAAACACGCACTTTTCCTCTAAACATAAACATACTCTCGGCGAATCAACTTGTTGCCAAAAAATTTATAAATGAAAGGAGGAAATAGTTATAAATACTTACTAAAGTAAAAAAAAATAATAATGTTATCAAAAACTTTAAAAAATCATGTGTGAAAGGAGGGAAAAAAAAACCTGTACTCATTTAAAATATTTATTAACGGATGATAAGAAAGAGGGGGGGGGGAATAAATGCTTATTTTCAAGATTCATGATTATTTTATCAGCAAGTATGTTTTTGTATAATTGATAGTTAAATCACTTCTGTACCAAATTGAAGCTCACATTTTAAAAAATTGACCAACAATTAAAGTGATAAATAACAAAATCAGAACAGCACCATGCTTCTAAAAAATGTACATACCAATCAAAATTTAAATAAAAATATCTTTGCTGGGACAGCCTCTAAGAACAAAATATAAAAAATGTTTGATTTAAAAGTTTGGTAACCATTAATCCCAACGAATCAGCTGATTGCCAGTGGCGGCTACTAAACAAATAAAGGATATTGGAGCTCCTAATAGAAAACTTCATAGCATAATAATTGTATAGGTTTGAGTCTTCTGTCTCTATTTTATTTTTAAAAATTCACTCTTAAATACAACAACGTATAAAAAGTGCATTTTATATTATCTTAACGCTTTCACACAAAAGCGCAGTCATTAAAACGATGACAAAATAGTAAAATACATTCAAAAATAGTTTTAAAAATTTATTAAAATTAGAGAAATCTTTGTACGAAAGAAAAATTGGTATTCTTTAAAGCTAAGTTTTCCAATTTTAAAATTGTAAAAATGAATTTTCTACAAAAATATATGATAAATGTAGTAGATTACTTGAACATTTACTGCTAACAGAACTTTGCACCATATATTGCAAATAACAAGAGTGATACTTCGAATCAATCGTATTAATTGCAGTCACGAAATTCCAGGTATGTGACTATGTTCTGAATGAATTTTTTCGAAAAATGTAATAAAATACTCTATTTTTGAATTTTCGTATCAAATGAAACACAAAATTACAGTTACCATATATAAAACAAAAATATAATAATTAAAAGTTTCTTGTAAATAAAAAAAAATTTCTTTCTTCCTTTTTTTTAATCTAAAAAGCATAAAGTAAAACCCTTTTAATTTATAAGTTTATGAAAGGATTCGCTTAAAACCTTGTAGATAAAAAATATATTACCTAATTTTGAAACTAAAAAGTGAGCTCTATCCACTCTTAAAATAATGAGTTCGACTAATAAATAACATGAAATTTTCATTAAATCTTTTTCTATTCTGAAGTACTAAAACATATGTGAAATCTTACAAAATGAGTAAATTATTTATTTTGTAATTGAAAAACTGAAAAATTTGCATACCAAATTTGAATAAAAGTACGCAAACGGTCTTAATTTATAAGGTTTTCTTTTTAAAAAAAATTGCCATTTTTTGGCATTTGTGAAAATAATATTTAAAGATATAAAATGGCACTAAAGTAATTTACATTATGTAAATATAAAGAAGAATATAAGTTCTCAAAGAATTGACCATAAAACGAAATTCAAACGGTTTTATGAAGAAAACTGTTCAGGAATTAAATATATTGAATAAAAAAAATATTGTATGTTTTCACCAAAAATTAACTATTCAGCATATTTACTTCCTTAATTCTGAACTTAGATATAACTTCTATATCAAATAATATTTCTGATTTTCTCTTGTAAAACACTCTTTCGGTATAATATTATAATATGATTCAAAATATTAGAATAACAAAAATGAAATAATCAATAATTTTAAAGCAAAGGAATTACTTCTTCTTAGTTAAGAGATCATTACACTGAAACTCATGAAGAACATATAACACAACTATGAAATAAAGATTAGCGCGCTTCACTTACTTCAAAAACATCGGATTGGATGAAAGTTCCCGAAGCACTGCGTCCAGCTCTCCTTTGACTGGACTCATCATTTTGAAAAACTTGTAAATCTATCCACGGGTACCGAAGAAGACAACACAAAAATTCAATTGACAGTAATTCACAACAGCACAACGAAAACACTACACATTCTCTAAGAATGACTCATTCATAAATATCAAGCGTTATATCTACGGTGGAAACCATACTTTCCCGAATAAGCACATGCTATACTTTCTTCACATAGATCCAACCGGCTGCCTTGTTTTCGTCAAATAGGTCAACGATCGTAGATGATAATATCAGATAACATCCAATTCCAGTGGTGTTATGGCATCTTACCGTTCAGGGAGAAGTATTTTATCGCCACTGCCGCGACTTCAGGAGCCTTTTAGTAAATCGAGATAACAGAAATTTGGTGCAGTCTTGATAAGAATCCTTCTTAGTACTGATTGGTTGATAAAAATGTTCGGTTTCGAATTCTATTAAGAGAGCATGAGGTTCATTAGGAAATAAGAGTAGAAGAAATTATTTAACTGTTGACAGCAGTTTTTATATTATGCAATCATGCTTTAAAGCACAAAAGATTAGATATTGGGTGTTCTTGGACTTAAAATTGTTAAAAAATCTTGAAATGCCTACTATTCATCAAAAATTTCAAATGGATACATTTAGTATTTAAATATATTAGAAACATACATACATTCGTAAAGGATCACATATCACTGGATTTTAGAAGTCATTATTTATTAATTTCGAATTCGTGAGAAACCAATTCTAAATTCCAAGATATTGCCACAGTTTCATTAAAAATTCTTTCGTATGCTTGTGTTCTGTTTAACTAAAATATTTTATTTCTTCTATGAATTATTAAATGGCATACAAATAAGAAAGTCATTTTCAATGTATCATTATAAGATTTTGAATGCTGAAATATAAAACATACAAGTATCACCATTAAATTTTGGAAGCTATGATTATGTAAATAATTCTTTCTTTACAGAGATATTTGAATAAGAATACTTTCGTTTTAAACGTCTTTGCACATTTTAATATTCATATTCTTAAACTATTCAGAAAAGAACCTTGATTCAAAACAATTCATTAAAAATATTTGAATTTCATCATTTTTCTCTAGATATTTTTGTAATATTTATTATTCATATTAATTATTCTTGGATAAATGCTGTTATCTGACGTGATCTCCAAATAATACTATTCATTGCAAGTGCTTAGATCAGGTTTTTTCAAATATCCTTCCTTGTATATTTCTTAAGATCTATATCCTAGGACATATGCTATTCCTTGGTGCAATATCGAATCAAAACCTGTAATATCCATAAAATGCGATAGGATTATTTAAAAACCGGAAGTCTAAAAAGAAAAAGTTTCACTCGCAAACGCTAGAACTTCAATAAAAAAATAATTTAAAAAACCAGAAGATTATTCACAAAAATAACACTGAATAATTTATGCAGTATTAATCCGAGCAGTCATTTTTCCAGGAATCGTTTGTAGAGTTGCAAACTGAACACAGTCATTGTTTTCATCAGTGATGGAATACCATAACCACAAAAGATTGAAGAAACTTGATCATTCACAAACACAAAACCGAAATAAATTCTGCCACAACAAATTATATAATATTAATCCAAGCATTCACTTTTTCAAAAATCGTTTGTAGATTTGAAAATTGAACACTGTTAATTTTCATTTATGATGGAATACTATAACCACAAAAGATTGAAGAAACTTGATCATTCACAAACACATTACTGAAATAAACTCTGCCACAATAAATCACGTTATATTAGTTCAAATATTTACTTTTCAAGAATCGAATGCAGATTTGAAAACTGAACACTATCGTTTTTCATTGATGATGGAATACTATAACCACAAAAGATTGAAAAACTTGATCATTCACATATAATACCGAAATAAATTCTGCCACAATAAATTACGCAATATTAGTCCAAATTGTCACTTTTTTAGGAAATCGATTGCAGATTTGAAAACTGAATGTAATCTTTTCGTCAATATAAAACATCCAAATATACCATAAATTACGCACTATTAGTTCAAGTATTCACTTTTCAGGAAATCGTTTGCAGATTTGAAAACCGAAAGCAGTCATTTTTCGTTTATATTAAACATCCAAAAAAGTTCATTACAGATCCATCCATGTTGGCGACAGATGCTTCAGGTTGAATCTGACTCACTTTCGCTTGTTTTCTAAGAGTGCCCCCACGTACGTCTTTCTTAGTGGGAGTCGCAATTCCGTTTTAAGCTCTTTCCGAGTTGGAGAAAGTCGGGCCATATGGCGTCAACCCCAGATGTTGAGGTTGCAATCCTTTCAGAGAGGATTGAGGCGGCCGTGACATGAATAGTAAGAAGCGAGCAACCAACAGCTGATGGGGCGAAAGATTAGAAAGGGAGGGGGATGCTTGTTTATATTTATTATTTTTATTATTATTATTATTATTTTTTTTTTTTTTGCCGTTGCTACATTCTTCAGTAGACATCTTTTTTTTTTTTTTCACATTGCACCCAGTGCATATGAGATTCGACTGTTATTTTTATCCCTACTGTATTTTTATTTTTTCCCCACGTAGATACAAAAATATGAAGGAGATTTGAGTTTCTAGACCATAGTAATCGTGGTAGAGTTTTAAGTTAGATTCACCGATTCTTTTTTATTTTAAAATTTTATTCTTAATCATATAGTTTAATAATTTGCAAACACAATATATTTTAATATTGTTGCAACGCGCTTGAGTATGAATTCAGTAATTAAAACACCGAAAAATTTTGCTTGTTGTTGCAAAATTTATTTAAAAATATTTTTAAATATTAGAGAAAAATTGCATGAAAATAAGAATGCTATAATCAAAAATTTATATTTTTTAAATTTTAAGTTGGCATAAAAATGATTGTTTTACAATCATATGTTCAGTTATTGAGAAAAAACATAAGCATTTTCATTAATATTTGATTAACAATTTAATTTTTATTTAAAAATCGTTATCATAGTGAACATCTACTTTTCTTTAAGTAACTGTATACCATAGATGGTTTTGAAGGATTTTTTTCCTTATGCCAGTAGCATAAAAAAATTTACAGAGAACATCCCATTTTATAATCATTACAAAGTTAAAAAAACAATTATATGTTCAGTAGATATATGTGGTTAAATACAAGGTTTAGTTAGATATATATGTACATATAAATTATCATGCAACAATCATAAAAAAAAACCTGCTAAGATATGCTGGAATATTGTATTGTATTATATCTAAATCCATTGTAAGTCTTTCTCCAAATATATTTAATCAATAAATTTCAAAAAAAAATTAAAAAATATTATAAATATTTACAATATAAAAATATAGTAAAAATTATACATTTTTATATTATGGCATATCAAATCAATTACTGAAAATTATCTTGAATAAGAGTCTTATGCGATAAAGTAAAAACATATTTAATAACGTTAACTCTCGATGGAATCCCAAAACTATATTTTCTGCAACTTTCTTTTTGTTAAAATGAGACCTTTTCTTGCATTAAGGAATTTTCTCAAAACATTATAGAATGTATCAAAACATATTTTTTTAAAAATTGCAATAAGCTGTCTTTTTCGATAAATTATTAAGGGTTCTTAAAGACTGATATTACTTAAACTAAAAAAAATGTGAGTGGCAACTTCGATATATGTTTACTAAATAAAATATGAAAAATCATTTTAAACAATAGATTTCTACCCTATTTACAGTTAAAAACAAATAGTCCAGTTTTGAATTAATTTTCAAGTGATAGAAAAGCTGGAAGCAATTTCCTAGACACAGTTTTCAGTGTCAATAAATCGTATTTAAATATTTCTCTTTAACATATTTTGGTTATTAAAAATTGTGTTTTTAAAACGAATCTTTGATGCCACCACCATTCGTTTTGTAAATGGTTTCCTATGAACTGGCGCAATACTTCAAATGCGCAAAAAAACACAGATTTTAGTATTTTTTTAAAAAATTGGTAGTTCAATTAATTATTAAAAAATCTCTACTAAGACTTCTTAATTCTTCACAATATGCGTAAGAAAAATTTGAAGAATATCTATTCTGTAATTTGGATTTCTACAAACAGGAAATTGGAGTTTCAAATTTATTTACATAGATTATAGATTTATAATTTAAAGATATTTAATTTGTATTTAAATAAAAAGGGTTGTATACAGTAACTTTTACAATATATTTTCGTAAGACATAATGAGAGAAACTTATATTCAAAAGTTTAGTGGTTTTATTTATCATAGATCACTTTTAAATTCTTAGAAGATTAGTTTTTTTAAAATTTAATTACAACCAATTATTTTCTAAACAAAATGTTTTCAAGAAATCTATGTAGATAATTTTTCAAAGTTGCTAGTAATAAATAAGAAAAGTTATTCTTTCTTTAGTACATAGAGCTTTACACTCAAGTTTCATTTTATTTTTTCTTAAATAAAGATGTCTTTTCTATGTATAAAACAGACATGAAAATTCTCTAATTCTCGAATAACTACCCAACGAATGGCTCTGCATATGACAGGTTTTGAAAATAGGAAGTACTAAATACAGGAAAACAGTCTGAGCGGACGTGATGTCATTCGCAGCTCGTTTTCTATCGTCTGCAGTTTCCCGTTCTTGATTTATTTAATCTTACATTTAAGAGTATTTGGAAAGAACATTAGTACGTGCAAGTAAATTTTACAAGGTAACATTGAAGAATTCCAGAGCAATTTTTTGACATGTGTGTTGCCACTTTGTGTATTAATTCGAGCATATATTCATTTGGAATTCTTATAGAAGCAGTTAGTTCATTGACCTTAACTGTAGCATTTCTCACGAATTTTCAGAATTACAAATACGAAATGAGGTGAATATAAATCAAATAAAATGTTCTATTTTGTTTTAAAGTATAGGGCCTTTTTAAATTTTTCTTCTGAATAGACTGTTAAATTAAAGAAAAGTAAATAGCATCTGCTAATAATTATCCGACTTATGGTGTCTCTGATTTAAGTTTATGATATTGTTAATGAAAATTATTACTATTGTAATATACTATTATATATATATATATATATATATATATATAATGATTTTTATTCTATGTCCAGTTGGCGAAATATAATTAAGATATGCTGAAATTTCCAGATTTTAACTTATCTGGGTATAATTTCATAAAGTTTCAAATGAAATGAATTTACTTTTTTGAGAAATATCCCAAGTGCAGAAAATACAGAAGATTTTTTTTTCTTCAAAATTTAAGTTTATACAAGAATTATTTTTTAACTTGACCACTTTTAATTAAAAATATTTTAAATGAAATTTCGAAAAAAAGTTTCACCGAAGCTTTATCAAAAATTTATCAATAAAAAGGATAAAATCGACGAGTAATGAATGTTTTTAATACATTTAAAGAGTATTATTCTGTTTAGACCGAAAATAAAAAAGTAAACCAATAATTGTAGATAAAAAGAAACGAAAGTGGTTATTGATTTTGAAAATGCTGCTGTTTAAATGGTGAAATCTTGTACTAAAAATGTTAGAGATTGTTTAAAAAGAATCTCACATAATTATCCAATTTTGTGTTTCAAAATCATTGCTTACATAAATAATATATTTCTGCGAAAAGCAATATGATTGTTTATCATATATCCTTCAATAAATAAACATAAAAATTCATAAATATTTTGAGGGCCATAGTAATCGAATACTGCTACAAATATGAAGCATGAGGGAAGTCTTTATTAATTCAAAAAATTATGCTTCCGTATATAGAAATTATTATTTTATCTTTAGCATTTACATTAGAATTAAATGAAAATATTTAAAATAGTATTATTTTTATTAATTATTTTGTTATTTGTTATTTTATTATATCCTTTTACGCACTTGCAATGGGTAGTAAGATTTTACCCCATTCTTTAAAATGTGATAATAAATTAAGCAAAAAAAAATAGCCTTCAATGACTTTTAAGTATTTATTTTGGTACAACCAGTAATTATTAAGATAATATACATTATAGTATTTTTCATAAAAGCTTATCAAAATTGTAAGCATTGGAATATTTTTATCCTAAGCTGCGATATTTTGGTTAGTATGTAATTAACAACTTTTTTAAAACTGTAATCCTGCAATTTTATCTTTATTGTACATTTCGATTTTTCTTTCTTATTTTACATAAAGTATTTATTTATTCAATTTGAGAGATATATAGGAATACTGTTGAATCTTTCTTAATTCACCCCGATTTACACATTCTAGAAGCAAAATATTTTCTACTTCATAAAACAGTTATGTGATAACACAAATAACTAAAAATTCATATCCATTACTTCTTTATACTCCTAAATTAACTTTGACGGGGCCTTCCATATCTCTCTGTGCGGTGAACTGTTGGTTCAGATAGAAATTGGTATAGAAAGGTATGGTTTAAAGCTATCTAATGTATGGAAGAATAACAAAATAAAAAAATCATCGAATGTAATAATAATCGTCTGCTCAAATTCTGACAATAACAAATAAGATATGTGACCATGGAATAAAGTAATGATATAAAATTTTTAAATATTAAAACAGATGTTTCATTTCGTGTTTTGATTATGATCAGATTTCAGAAATTACTTTAGTTTTTCTGAAATTTATTTAAGTTGTTTTTTTAAGTAAGAAAAATTTCTTACTTATTGTTTAACTTGTAAGATTAAAGGAAACAGATTATCAAACCTTCAATCCGTGAAATTATAGATATTAAATATATCTATAATAATAATAATAATAATCATTTATTTATTAAACTATGAAATTATTTAAACCCATCTTTTCTTACTAGAGACATGAAGTTGAGCTCAAAACATTTAAAAAAGTAATTAATGACATTCAAAGTTGAAAATTAATATTCTGTTTAATAGTTTTATATCTCACAGAATATGTTTTTACTTCTTCAGATACAATTTATATGATAGAAAATAATTTTTTTTCAACCGAACTTATTCAGATTAAATAAAGGAAAATTTCATTAATTCAAAAATGCTAATGAAATTTAGTAGAAAGTGAAAAGTCAACTTTATCAATTGCAGGTCACAATATATTAAAAACCATATATTAATTTATTTATAATACTTTTTCTGTTTTCTTGTGATACTCATTTTTCTTGCACCTTGAAATATTAATCCCCCCAGAAGCATAGGAAGTAATTAAATAAATACAATAAAAAATAAAATATTATTAAAACTTTTAAAGAGAAAAAAAAATAAATCAAATATTTTTTATTTTAAAAATTTTAATATTTGATTTAATAATATTTAAAATAAAATAAATAAATCAAATTAAAAAATAAAACATTATTTAAAATTAGTTAACGATAATATAATTTTATTAATCTAATATTATTTTTGTTTTAGTTTTTATAAAAAAATAATTCAAATATTTCTCCCGATTAGATTTAGATAATAGTATCGTAAGTTTAGAAAGTAATACGTATAATGAGTTTAAAACGTGAAATTATTTTGCATTTAAAAAATAAAAACAAATTGTATTTACTCAAAGAAACCTAGTTACATTGCTTAAAACACTATTTTAAACTGTGAAAAAGAAAAATAATATATAAATATTCTCTTTCTCAACTAGATTTCCAATAAAATTGCTATCTTCAGAAATTTAGACTGAGACGAAATAAGATTCCAGAATTTCTACTTTTGAATCACAGTCTATTTTTTAAACAATCGTCGGATTAAGATTTATTTTGTATCTTTCATGCAAATATTTATGGAAAATATTTGTATGAAATATACAAATGAATTATATGGAATGTTTAACTGGCGAAGTTATTGTTAGCACAATATTTGATTACACATTTTCACTGAAGTCTGAACAGTGGAGAAAACATATGAAATCTTGTCACGAAAACAGCATGCATTGCACGAAGTCTCATTAAACTGAGCTAATGAATAATTAATATATATGTTTTTTTTTCCTTATTATTTTGCGTGACGTGTGAATAAATTTTGTTTCTTGCACTGTGTGTAGGCAAGTTCGGGCTTTTCTTGTTTGTCGTAGGCACGTGGTAAAAAGTGCTTAGCGAAGGTAGGGAGAAATGAATCACTCCCTTTCAAGGCCACTAACACTTTAAAAACAAGTAGAGAGTAATTCTGTCGCCTTTATTTAAAAAATGTTATTCTGAATTGAAATTTTCCAACCCACAAAACACCAATCTGATGTTAACATTCACAAATTGTTGTTTTTTGAAAATCAAATGTATTTTTTTTTCGTAAAATTTATTTTTACCAAAAGTTGTTTTAAGATTCAATCTAGATTTAGCTCCAGATACTCATCCACCATATTAATATTATTAATTTAGTCATACCAAAAAACTATAACAACTTACGCCTTATCATAACAAAAGAAACTTCTATTTTATATTATACTTGTTCCATGAACATAGAATATTGGAATTGGTTTGTTATAATTCAAAAGTACCGAAATTAATTGGTAAGTCAAAGTTGCCAAAACTTTATTTTGCAATATCGCTCAAAAATGGAAGTCTATGTAACAGGCGTTCATTCCTGGAGCATCTAGTGGTTATGTATTTTTACATGTAAATAAAAACTGGTGAAATCGATAGAATGGTTAAAGCTCGAGGGATCTGTCATGGTTAATTTCTCATATAAAATATATAATGAAGCAATGTTTTGAGATTTTTATCACAAAAAGGTGGTGGTGAGAGTCCACTTCCATTTTCTTACTCTCTAAGTCGCCAATTGCTATCAATGACGATCATTGGAGACTTATTTAGAAATCATGACCTTTTACATAAAATAAAAAAGTGGCTAAATCAGAATAATGGTTGAGAATAATGAGGCAGCTTCGTTTGTACCTCTCAATTATTTTAAATACATAGTTTTCATATTCAAGAAAGTATCTGACTTGTGCAAATCATTTTCTATATTTGAATCCGTAATTAAGTCAAAGTGGCAATGAATTTAAAAGTTGAAAATAATTTGGGATGTATATCAAATGGTTAATATATATTTCATATGGTTTAAAAGGTTTAAATTACCATTTAAATCATATTCATATTTTCTTCATATGACTATTTTTTCTGGTTGCATTTAGAAAAACACAAAAAATGCAGCTCCAATAGCAAGCAGTAGATATTAACTAAAGGCAGAAATTAAAAATCTATAGTTACTAAATAAAATAATAAAACATTTTAATTAGTTTCAAAAAAAATTTCCGCTTTACTGGGATTATTCTGCACAAAAATTTATCTATCGATACAAAAATAAAATTGAAAAATTGGTAGTAAAATAATACGGGAAATAAAAAATTGAAAATCGGTAAATGTTTTGGAAAGGTTGTTCTCTTGTCGTCAATTAAGCTAGTTAACAATTTTATATAAGTTTATAATTTTATTGTAAGACCTACATAATAAATTTCATCTATCAAGTTCTTTATGCTATTATTGCATGTATCACACACTCTGAATTCACACTTTCAATTCAAACTAGAGATTCATCAAAAGCTCAAACTTTGAGATTTAAGTATAATCAATATTCTGTACAAGAAAAAAAATAGTAAAAAAGAGTAAAAGAGAAAAAAATACTAAAATAGTAAAAGAGTCAAACATTTTTCACTACATTAGTTCAGATCTTAACTTATTTTTTGCAGTAGAATATATTATTTATGAATTTTCATTAAAACTTTAAAGCTTAC
>JAPMOR010102824.1:513764-557605 GCA_026543865.1 Argiope aurantia
TTCACGCCGAGCGTGAGAATGTGTCGGCGTTTAGCCGATCAGCAATTTTATAAAGCTTCTCTTGAATTAATTAAGTAGAGAAAGTGGAATTGTATCAAGAAATATGAGAATGAACTTACTATGAGCTAAATTAAGATAAAACGTTGTAAATTAATTTGGTTAAAAGTAAGAGTTTTAAATATCATTACACACACACACATTTAAAGACACTTTTGAACATTTTAAAACTTTGTTTCATCCAATCCTAGAGTAATATTATGTACAAGAAGAAATAATGAAATTGACGTCCGTTCGCAACACGATACAAGCGCACAAAAAGATAGAAATTTTTCTCTTCGATTATTTTACTATGAAATTTTGACAGGGATTTCTTTGACACTTGGCACATCTTAGGAAAGGGAAATTTAGGTATATTTTAAAGAAATTTGTTAAGCTTTGAGTATTTTTATCCCTTCACTCGGAGCGTTAGAAATTGCTGATTAAAGCAGTTTTACATAACTCATGTAAGATTAATTAAATAATAAAGGTGGAATTGGATCAGGAAATAAGAGAACATTTTAGAATGAAGTTAATATGGGTTAAATTAATATGAAAATGTGGAAATGAATTAGGATCGAAAATATATTTTAAAATATCATTGCATATATATAATGCGTGGCCGTAAAGAAGAAAGTTAAAAAAAAATTTGACTTCGATTTATTGACAAAAAAAAAAAAAAAAAATGGTGCCTTCCATGGTTTTACTATGTGATTCTGATAGGGATTTCTGTGCAACGCGTCGATTTAAGGAAAGAAATCTTAGGTATCTTTGAAAGAAAGTTTTTTTTATCCCTAACAGATTTTTATCCCTTCGCTCGAAACAAAATGATTATTCCTCAGTTTTCTAGAGAGCGTGTTATAAATAATTAAATGAAAAAAAGAGGGGATTGGATCAAGAAATAAGAATCCAGTTTTGAATGAAGTTAACATGGACTAATTTAAGATAAAAATTAGGTTTTAATTTAGATTTAAAAATATAATTATATACATGTTGCAAAAATTTCCATAATTTTTAAATCAGCTTTCGATTTTTTCTACCAATTCTATCACTTCCCTCCACACACAAATGGCAAAGCTAGGGAAGGTAACATTATTATATAAATGATGGCTGATGTTAAGGCATAGGTGTGCTGTCAATCACAGCATACGAATAACTACTAACCAACGACTCCGAAAAACATAAAAGTTTAGGATCTTATATTGACACAAAATTTAAGGATAACAGAAGTAATATTTGAATATTTATATCATTTGGATACCATAAACTAAACAAAAACTTCGAAATATTTGAAATATATAATATTTTAAAATATTACCTTTGCATGAATATTACTACACTGGTCTTTTCCTTGTTTTTCGGTAAATTACATCAATAAAATGTAGCCAATACATAGGTGCTCTATCAGCAAATGTTGGTGTAACTTTTTGGTTTTGTATATGTATACAATTGTTTATGACGATTCGTCAATTTGCGTAAGAAAAATTTGTAATATTACTTCGTGAACATTCTCAAACGGAGGCAAATGTTGAGAAATAAGCCTTTTATCTCGAATCTCAGCTTTCACGAAATAAACATTACGTTTCATTTTACGGAAACGCTCGATATGGAAGGGCATATTTCCGTACACAGAAATGTGTAGGAAACGTATTTGACGAACAGAAAAACGTGATAATCACTATTAGAAAAATGTACAAAGAATGCATATGAAAGATATTACTTTCTTCTCTACTATAAAAAAGAATATTTAATTTGCTTAGGATTTGAACAGCTCATAAAGAAGCTATAGAAATAGGAGAAATTTAAATGTTCTGAAATATAATTGTTTTATAGTTAGGGTTATAAAACTACTTTAGTGATTTAAATCAGTTTAAAGTTGAAAATTAAAAGTTACACGTTAAATGGATTAACTTTGATTGAAAATTAGTTATTGATTCCAAAAGATATTTTGTGCAAAAGAAAAAAATTCAACAGAAAAACAACTTTTTGCTCAAAAAGCTAAGAAAGACTAAAAAATAAGAAAAAAGGGTGTTTAGATCTATCATTGTGTCACATTTTAAGCTCCTGCGACCATAGGAATCATGTTTTTAAAGGTAAAGGTAAAGTAATCTTAAATTCAATTTTCTCAAAACTTTTTTTTTCGTAAAAATCCTTCATTGTTAACACATAACCTAATTGAGATAATTGCCTGAAAGTTACAATGTAAGTTTCAAATGACATAGGCAATAAAATTAAGCAAAGTTTTCAAGAAGGCGAAATACTTTTCATTTATAGATATTAATATTAAAATACAATTGTAAATAGGGATTGCAATACCGGTATACCGGGATAGCGAATACCGGTATTTAGAGATATTTGTACAATTTTGTAAATCAGCAATTGTGCTATGCACATGGAATTCAGTTAGGAGAAATAGATGTATTCACAAGTTTAAATACCGGTCTTTCGGTATTTACTAGAAATTTCTAAAATTGTCTGCACTATATATTCAGGGATCGCCAACATAGCAAAATAGTATACGTTTTATGTCTCCCTAATGGGCGAAATTAATTAGCTAATTAATGGTTTAATTAATTGCTTAAATCCAAATTAGCGAAACATGGATTATCCCTGAAAGAAGATATTGTATCCATAACGACTGATGGAGCAACAGTTATGAAAAAAGTTGGAAAGTTGATTGGTGCAAATCAGCAATTGTGCTATGCACATGGAATTCAGTTAGGAGAAATAGATGTATTATACCAAAAAAATAAAAAACGGAAGAATACAAATACTGTGGATATAGAAACTTCGGATTCCAACTTTGAAGAGAGTAAGAGTGAGAGTGATATTGACAATGAATATAATGACAGTGTAATTGTTGAAGAAGATATTGCTAATGAAGATGAAATATTAACCCATCAAGAATTGCTTCCTATAATTTATAAAGTTCGAAAAATAGTTAAGATATTTAAACGTTCCTCTATAAAAAATGATATATTACTAAAATATATACTAACTGAAAATAAAACAGAGTATATGTTAATATTAGATTCTAAAACACGTTGGAACAGTTTACTCCTAATGATGGAACGATTTTTGAAACTGAGAAATCCAATCCAAAAAGCAATAATCGATTTAAACCTGTAAATTAATTTTTCAGATAGTGAATTCGACTTAATATCCAGAACTATATCAGCTCTACTTCCAATAAAACTGACTGTTGAGGCATTATGTAGGAGAGATTCTAATTTATTAACAGCTAATGCAAAAATAAATTTCATGTTGCAGTCACTGAAAGAACAGCACACATCACTATCTGAAGAATTATATATTACATTGAAAAATCGCACAGAAGAAAGGCATATCGAAATAGAAAATGTCCTATGGTATTTATATAATTATTTTAAAAATGAAAATGAAAAAGAAGGAAAGAAAATAACCAATTCAAATCGTATTAAGTTTAGAGTAAATGTCAATAGTGAAAAGGAATTGTCCCTTGAACAAAAATTAGAATTAGCGATAAATAAAAAAAATTTCAACGAATAAAAAGACAATACAGAAATCAGATATATCCAAAACCATCCGACTAGAAATCGATTTATTTGAAAATGAGGGATTTAGAGGTAAATACTTGGAAAAAGTATATCGCGCATTGCTAAAAGTACCGCCAACTAGCGTAGATGCCAAAAGGGCGTTTTCGACAGCTTGTAATTTTTACACAAAATTACTTTCCATACTTAATGACAGTACAATGGATGCATTATGTTTTTTAAGATCACATTTCAAAAACGTGTAATAGTACCACAGACTGAATAGTGATATTTACACTTTTTTTGTGATTTAAATAAATAAGATGTTCTTTTACTTTTTTGTGATTTTTTATATACTGTTATAATTTATAAGTTACAAATTATTTTTGTGATATTTACACTCTCTAATAAAACTGGCAAATAAAACAAAGAAACACCTGTGTTTTCTTTCTTTTTCGAAAATTTATAATACCGGTATTAAAACCGGTATCCCGGTATTAAGATCTAAAATATACCGAATACCGGTATTGAAATTTTGGTCCGATATTGCAATCCCTAATTGTAAAGTAATAGAAAAATGCATATTTATACACTTTTACTCCCCTTATTTATTCGTATTTCAAATGTTTCTTAAGGTTTGGATGTTTTCAGACATCATTATCTCCTATAAATTGTGTGCAAAGAAAGTTACGATTGTTGAATCACAATTCGGTTTAGAGTATTAACCGTTTTGGTCAAATTTCATTAAAACATACAACACATTTTTCTGCTTCTAAAAGGCATTGCATTTATAAAGAGTTTTTCACCACTTTCAAGTTTATATTTTAAATGCATCAAAAATAATAAGTTTATTAAAAAGAATTCATTAATTTTTTTTTATCCCGAATGTTGGTGGTCACCTTAAAATAGCATTTTCTTTTGTTTTGATAAGACATATTTCATTAAAATTCGTCGAAATAGCTAGGTTAATGTCATTAATATGGTTGCCTTAGACGGCTAGTATTAATATGATTAATTAACACCACCATGTAACTTTGATGAACTGCATCGTAATACATCAAAAATATAATATCGGTATGATTGCAATAATATATTTAAAATTTGCACAATAATGATAGAGCATTCTGATGAGTTAGCTATACTTCAAAATGGCGGAATCATCAAGTTGGAAACGAAAATTGATGGCATCTTTCCAGTTGCTGAAACGGAAGGCTATGCCAAAAGCTAAATCTACAATATCTCTAAAAAATATAGAGGAATTGAGAAGGCCATCAAACATGACGTGGCAAGGGGTCAAAAGCATGAATTTGAAACAACTATTTTCGACATCGGTGTTACGGTTGCGACTGGGAACTCAGCCAAAAGCTTTCTCCGCAGAGACAGTGTAGATAAATAGTGTGTTTTCTTTTTCTTCCAAAAATGGAGAACGATGAGAGGCAGGCAATTCTTAAGGATACATCCAGAGGTCATAAACTTTCATAAGAAATAAAAAATTTTGAATTTGGTTCAGTGATCGAAGCTGGAGAAATCTGTTGATACATAAGGTGTCCATAAAAGAACTCCAGGGCTTTAAAAAATTATATCGAGTTAATGGTACGAGTTTGGCCAGATCGGTTAATTTTGAAGAAATTAGTATCTTATCAAATTTTATTCACACCAGTTTCAGTTTGTTCTTTCTACATTAGGTAGCATCATGCGTCTTTGAAGTAACGTAACAGAGGTTGATTCCATAGTGTGGTATGAAGACGAAGCCACAACAAAAGGCTTAGTAAGTTAACTGGCTAATAAAAAATTAAATCTGTTACCACTTTACAACGGAAGTTTCGGTGAAAGTATGGTGGCAATGCGCCTAAGTACAAAACTATTTATCAATGGCTACGTACGTTTAAAGAAAGGCAAGTGTGTTAAAACGAAAGTCGCCTGGTAGGCCAAGAGTGTCTGAAAAGAACGTCAATAAAATGCGTACTTCATGTCAACGAAGTCCGAAAAAAATCGTTGAGTCTTCGTTGAGCATACCCAAATCAACTGTTCATAAATTGTTACACAAAAGATTCCTCCTAACAACGTGCAAAGTACAACTTGTACACGAAATCAAACCAATAGATAAAAACAAGAAACCAGAGTTTGTTGTTATTATTCTACACAAGATAGAGGATAATAAAGATTTTCTTTTAAAAAATGTGATTTTTACTGATGGATGAGGCCCTCTTTCAAGTAAGCCGTACTGTGAACCAACACAATTGTAGAATTTGGAGTTCATAACTGACTCATCATTTCATGGAACATCAACGTGACTCACCGAAATTGAATGTTTGGAACGTATTCCTTGGCTTACATGGAGCCCGGATCTGACTCCATTAGATTTTTTCTTCTGGGGACGTGTAAAGAATTTTGCTTACGCTGAGGACCATCTCAGGTAAAGGATAATCACTTTTGTATGAAACATCACTCCAGACATGCTTGCTAGGACATGGAAAAAGATTGAATACCGTTTGTGTATGTGCCGTTCCACAAACGGGGCACATATTTAAATCTGCAATATGGTGAAAATCTAGATGAATTAACATTTAAGTACATCTATATAACATTAACCTAATTTTATGATTGAATTAAAAAAATTGCATCAAAACCCCGGAGCTCGTTTATGGACACCCTGTATTTCTCAATAGAGACAAATACAGTGGGACACTTTTTATTTTTATTTTTATTTCTCTCAAAAATGATGAGTAGTGGAAAGTAAATACATCTTGATAATATATCTAGGGGTCATGGAGTTTTGCATAAAATGAATAAAAAAAATTATCTTGATGATTTGAGCAAGTGAGCTTTGTCGCCATTTAGAAAGTACAATGGGGCAGCAAAGGACAAAGGAGAAGGTTTCTCAAAATTGAGAAATAGAGGAGGCCAGACTGTCTTTGTTGACATATCTAGAAGTCATAAGTTTTCTTATGAAACAAAAATAGACGAAATTGGACAAGTGATTGAAGCTGGGCGAATGGATTATTGACTTTTTTTTATTTACAGATAATTTCCATCCAATTTTGTAATTACCTTTAAGGATATGTTGACGTAATTCAAAAAATAAAATCAGCTTTAAGATAAGACTGAGCTTGACTTCGCATTTTATCTTTTTTTATTATTCTACGAGTTCATTTTAAATCACTAATCTGCTTTTTTTAACGATTCATTTACATAGTACATTAACGACCTGTCTCAATGATTGAGGATTATAGTACAATTAGTTCTATTTATGTCAGATTAAAAGCCCCGAAAATTTCACTGATAGTTGTTAACGTATTTCAATCCTTCAATGCTATGCTTAAAACTTACTTATAGAATACTCCATTAATACTCCTTACTTATAGAATAATTCATTAACTACAGTACTAAAACTCATAAAATAAACTCTTTCGATTGATACAAATATCTCACTTTAGATCTGTTAAAATCGTCTCTGCGCTTTCAACCAACCCGGTATTACTTTTTCACACATCATTGATGGCATTTTAAATCTGCAAATTCACCTTCTCATATCAATGAAGTTAAACGTTTTAGAAATTTCATTGACAGGAGTTAAGCCATTTTACACCATCAGAGCTTTGATTAAAAGACGCCAATAGAATACTCCATTAACTACAGCACTAAGACTCATAAGACATCATTTGATACAAATATTCCATTTTAAATGAGATGTCACGGTCCAATAAAAACTGGTCTCTGTGTTTCTGACCAATCTGATATTAAAGACTTCATTACTTTCAAAGACCATTCCGCTGGATTTCTTCCAAGAAATGGAGGCGAAACTCTTTTTCCGAAAAAGCGAAATAAATGTCTTTCCTGGGACCGACCGATCGCAGACGTTCGTCTCAGGGGTGTCTTTACGACGGGCGTTACTTTCAAAGTGAGCCGAAACTCGGAGTCATAAACATTACCTGCTAAGCACAACTGCTATTCTTGGTGAAAATACGGAGACTAGTTTGCTGCTGTTCATAAAAAATGCTTAATTTCACTTGTTGAAAGAAACGAAATGCTTCATCGCAAAGCTGTTGAATTTCTTTTCTTCACTTTTATATATATATTGGAAGATACTTTTTTATAAAACAATAAGATACAATAAGGATAAAAATCCAGATAAACAAAAGCAATGAATTTATTTTACGTATAATGAAACGCCGCAATTCTTGCTACAACGTTTTATAAAAATCTGTAATACTGATGTTGACACTAAAGATTTAATATTAAAATGTTGTTTTTAAATTGTTATCTGTTATCTCTCTTAATGAAGAGCCGCGGTGGCCGGATGGTAAGATCTCGGTTTCAGGTTTGAGACACGATTCCACAGAAGAACCGTCATGGAAGCGCGTTTGGTGCACGCTGAATCCGTCGGGGTGGAGTGGAAGCTGGAAGAGGGTGGTGTCAGCTCAGGTGTCGTCCTTGTCATCTGACCGCTGTTTAAAATTAGTAGGTCCGTCCCAAAATAGCTCTAGTGCTGCTTTAAAAACGAGGCATTAATAAAACTAAACTCTCCTCAGTGAAACTAAACCCACTCATGCAGAAGTTTAGTTGAAGCAACCCCTGTCAGAATTCTCCTGATCTTTGCTAAATATCCCATACTGACCCATCCCCTACTTATAAATGAATGCATATTTAAATACATAACTGTGATTCATTTTACTTCATTTTTGAAAAATAGCGCCTGAAATGTTTTCTTTTCGAATTTTTACTGAGCATAGTAATTTTGTTTTAGTGAACAACAATCCCGATTTTATACTAGTATTCTTTTAAATTTTATTGTTCCAAATGATAATCTTCTTATTGATTGAGTTAAGCATAGCATATCCAAAGTTGAGTTATAGCATATCCAAATATACCTCGTTTTCCTTTAGCAAAAACTCTGGAAAATCTGGTCACATTGACTTTTAGAGCAACCGATGAATACTCATGCGATACATGTCAAGTATTCCCTGCTAATTTAATTTCGGAATAGGCTGTTCATTTATCTCTTGTAGTGTCACATTATAATTTATTACAAGATGCATTTAGATGATTAACACAGTTGATCATTATGTTTATCGAGTGATTTGGTGTCTCTTGAATTAACTCATTAAATATTTTTTTTCTAATATCAGTCAAATATTTTATTGTATCTAAAAATCTTCACTACAATATACCTTATGAAAGACATGTGCTGCATAACATTCCTACCACTATTTGTATCAAACTTGTACTCTATTGTATCATACGTTGTTTATTACCATTATTTTTATATTAATCATATATATATATATATATATATATATATATATTGTTACGGAATTTTAATTCCACCACTAAGCCCGTAAATTCAACGGATTCGCTTGTAGTGAATGTATGGTGCGAAAACAGTCAGCAGGCCTCAGTAACAAACGGTGACGATTTTTATTGAACATGAAGACAAAGACAACACAGAGACGACAAATGCACACAGACAGCAGCACACTACAATACATAATAGCCCACAAGTAGTAAGCGGTTGCAATAACAACCACAGCACACAACCAGATAGAATTCAGTAGGAGAAGGAATCTTCGTAGCTTCACTCTACGATCTCTCCAAACGGCTGCAATTCTCCACTGTCTACACGCTTTAGCTATATCCAGCTGCCGACACACTAATATATGACTGGTATAACGGTATAACTATAACTATAATAAACGCAAGGACTCTGCACACAGCTCAGTTCAGCCATTGCTTTAGTTCCCCACAACGCTTGCTGCTTCATTGTTTCGTTATCCTCTCGACGACTCGATACTTCTCTACGAGTTCGATTGACTACTACTCACTGCAGCTTGAAATTGCCATTCTTTTATAGTTACCAGGAAGTGGGTGGAGAAGGTTCTGGACTAATCAGGTGTATCTCAGTTCCAATTGAATAAATCGTTAAAATTCTCGAAGTTTCCAGTAATATCTATTTTGTTGCTAGTCGGCAAATTCATCGCCAAGCTTTGAGATCACTGAAACGGCACGAAATCAGTACTCAACAGAGCTGATCGTAAAACGGTCTTTCCAGTCATTGAACTCACCGTGTTGGGAAGCAACACTACAGATTTGTAATATATATATATATATATATATATAATGTCGATTGTAAATAAAGGCGGTTAATTCAGACTCTCTTGTCTTATCTGAATGGTTAGCCCAAAGATCTACATTGGTGATCTGGACGTGATTTTAACACGCAACCTTCAGATCTGACTTAACTTCTTTACTGAATCCTAACGAATAATACGAGAACTATTAGAATGCCTATGGCAACTGAAAACTCAGCTTCCAGACTGAAAATATTCGAAATACGATCTTAGGAAGAAAGCGATATATATGTCAGCCTCATGTACATGAAATTTGAAGTTAAAAATCAAAGATCCTCCCAATTAAAACTGTGCGGAAGTTTGAAAGAGAACATGAACGTGGAATAAAACATGAAGTCTACGATCCCATGTCTGATTTTCCTTCACGATTCGTTTCATTTGCATACGTAAAATAGCCTGTCTTATTTGATAAAAGCGAAAGAGAAACTGGGATTTCTCATCAACAGGGAAAAAATTTTAAACTAAATTTATAGAGGGTTATATATGCAGATATATATGCTGACTGCGACTGATGAAGATTAATCAGTCCCAATGTGACTGATTCCTAATTAATCTTCTTTATACTTTGCGAGCTTGGCGCAAGACCGCACAAAAAAAAACTTTATTTCTAATACGAAAAAAGTCTTCCTAAGATATATTTCTTTTGAGAATTCTTCACATTTAGAAATTCTTCACGCATAATTCTTCTCTTTGAGCTAAATATAAACGAAATCTAAGTTGAGAATAGTCATAATGTTCGTTGTCGTAGGAGAAATATTCAAATCTTAGCGGATATGATTAAAATGCTCCTTTTGTCTGGGATCTTCAAGAACATTCTGAGTGGAGAAGTAATTTTCCTAATGACTCCTCTTTTTGTAGAGATGGATATTTTTGGAATTTAAGCATTCTTTGTTTGAAATGTAACATCTGGAATCTTCCACCCCACCACTTTCTTGTACCTTTCAGCAAAGAAACTTTACTTGTAGCATGCTGAAAAAAAATATTTAAGACCCTTCTAGACTGATATAAGAAAATTATCCGCAGGTACCAAGAATTATATTTGATAGTTCAAAATTACGCTTTTTACACTTTCATCCAATTTAACATTTTTCATATTTGTAAAAACAAAATTTGTAACTTATTTCCATTTGCTTCCTGATCGTTTTGAATTCTCAAATTTTGTGCAATTGTATGTTCTTGATGACGAAATACTATTTTAATATTTTTTCTGAGGTTTTAATTGTCATATAATCAATTAATTGAATTAAATTTTGTTTTTATGCAAATGGCGTCACTTAGTTTTGAATTTGTGAAAAATTAATCATCAAGTATTCATAATAAATCAAACCCTGAAAACAGGGTTTGAAAGTAGGA
The DNA here is from genome assembly GCA_026543865.1 of Argiope aurantia. Taxonomy (NCBI): domain Eukaryota; kingdom Metazoa; phylum Arthropoda; class Arachnida; order Araneae; family Araneidae; genus Argiope; species Argiope aurantia. The sequence continues at coordinate 524,794 of JAPMOR010102824.1, forward strand.
AATAACAGAAATAAGAAAACGTTTGAAGTTATTAATACACTTATAAAAATATGTTATTTAAAAATTGTTTTCATTAAACTTAGTTTCATCAAGTAACAGATTTCCGTACTTTGTTACATGCATTAATTATACTATTTTGCTTTCATTTATTTTATTATACGCATTAATTACAAACAATCGATGCAGATAATTTTGTTATATGAATTGGTGGTTTATGACAGTTGTGAATATTTATTGCATTCTTAAAACATTTACATTTCGTAAATAATATGCATCATGTCTATGATTGAATTACTATGTGTTGACTATTATTTTATGATTATATTCCTTTTAACATACATTCTCTTATCATTTACTTTTGGAAAGTTTTTAGCGATCGTGCTCAAAATTCTGAATACAACAATTACGGTACAATACAATTCATATTTTTTATTCGTATTATGTACATTGTTGCAGTAAATTCATCCGGTGTGTGAAAATTGAAAAATCAAAAGTTCGATAGCAGATAACAATACTTTCTTTATTCGACAAAAAGCTCGGATAATGAAATACAACTGAAAGTGCACAAGAACAAAGTTTGCGAAATTCAACAGCACACTCGCAAGCTTCAAATCAGTAGTGAACAACCTTAGCAGCAAAACGCGCTCAAAGAAAACTCGTTGGTGATCCAAAATTCGAAAGTGATAATTCACTTGTATATTCTTCTCTCTATATATTCGTCTGTGCACCTCTGCTTTTTATAGTTCCCGTGATAGGGTATGAATGTTTTAGAGCAAACTGTAGAACTCAAATGTTAATGGAAACTCACAAAGATTCTCGAATATTCAGATTTTTTAAATTTTATATCTAAAGTCGTCAAATTCGCCATCAAAGCATTTCCAATTGATCCAGTATTCTTACACCATCCATTAGAGCTATATGTAAAACTCTTTTCCTTACAATAGAACGTCTGCTTCGAAAAAAATAGTTTCAGTTCGTAACAATATAATTCTTATCTTTATTTATTTGTTTTTCCTTAACAGTGCTTTGAATAGGTTTTATATAATTTAACCAAGTTATTAATCACTTATAACGCATGCCTTCAAATATTTTTGTAGACTACACAGTAAATCTTTGAAATAATTAATTTCATCAACCAAGAATTGTATTTTCTGTAAGAAATACATGTGCCAAATAAAAAAGTCAATAAAGAACAATTTCCATTGTAAATTAGGAAATTTAAACAAATAATTGATATACATTGATAATAAAGGAAAATATGCCTGTGTCTATTTATTCTATAAAGGCCAGACTGTTTGAGTAAGAACTGGCTGCTATTTAGAGCTCAAAAATACTTTAGGAGGGGGAAATGCATACCTCAAAAGGAGTTTTTTGAAATTTTAACAATCGCTTATTATTAACTATTAAAGAAAATTATGGAATAAAGACTTTCTTAATTATTTGTGCAGCTTATATGAGTAGTAAGAAAGTGAAGTTACAATATTACTAAAGTTTATGTACAATTAGAAGATGGATTATCCGGATAATTACATTTCTGATGGCACTATGATATGATGGACTTGGCTTCACTGGAATTTCAAGCAATAAATAGAACTTACAGTAAGGCTATTTAAATTATAGGGATTTAACATCTTTGATACCTATAAATAATTTTTTGACAAAATTATAAACATCAAGTTATGCTTGAAAGTCGTAATCAAAATAAAAACAAACACACTATTTTCTCAATGAACCATTCAGTCGTTAAAAGTGGCTTATGTTAAAAAAATAGTTTATTATATATAAGCGATGTCTAACAATCCAATGTTTCTAACAAACAGCTTAATAAAGATAACCATTTGCATTTAAATAACAAATATTTCTTTTGATGTAAAATGCGCACACACACATACTATATACCACACAAATACTATCCTTTTATGCCTTTTTCATTTTAACAAAGGTCGAGATTTCATTTATTTTTCATCTCCGTTACTACTAATTAAGTTCCTCATTTCGCTTGTTCAGCGAATAAAAGTATTAATATCTTTAGAAAGTAATTAAAGGGGTTTTCTTTTATAATGAAATAAAATTGATTTCAAAGATCATATTTGGAATTAATAACTCCTCCGAATGTTATTGAAATGATGTTGCTGTGTTTGAGAAATGTTTATATAAATGTAAACTATTTAATTAATGATTTTTGATTATTTTATGAATACGTAATTAGGAGAGTTTACAGAAACTTTTAATCAAAAAGCAAATTTTTTTAATTAATTATTTATAATTTGTTTCTTTAAATTTTAATTACGGAAGCAAGTAATAGTCGTTTCGATTTAGCAAGTCGTTTTCGATTAATTAGATATCGAGAAATTTTTTATGAGCGATAATGACATTTTTAGAAAAAAAGAATCTATGCTTTTATGGGCTCGATTCACACCAGTAATCTTTCACTCAAAACTACAAGACATTTGTGGTATATCATTATATTTGAATAATATGTTGGGTTACACAAAATAATCGAATAATAGATGTGATATAATATATATATGTATATATATATATACATATATATATATATATATATAAATATTTATATAGTTCTATATGTCTTTGTGTGTGTGTGTGTGTGTGTGTGTGTGTGTGTGTGTGTGTAATGATAGTTTAAAATATAATTTGAATCTCAATTAATTTCCAAACTTTTATTTTAAATTAGCCCATGTTAACTTCATTCCAAAATGATCTCTTATTTCCTGATCCAATTCCACTTTTTATTTAATTAATTCTACAAGCGATCTATAAAACTTCTCACTTCAGCATTTTCTCATGCTCCGAGTGAGGGAATAAAAATCCTTAATGTTTACAACATTCTTTTAAAGATACTGAAGGCTCCATTTTCTAAATTTACACGAGGTAAAGAAATTCCTATTATCTCTATTAAAATCACTGAATGGAAAAAATTTGGTCACTTTTGCACTCGTATCGCGATGTAAAGATGTAAACGAACGTCAGTTTTATCATCGCTTCTTGCACATAAACTTCTATGTAATCCCGTGGTGAAATAAATCAAAATTTAAAAATTTTCTTCTATTTGGCCACGTAACTGCTAAAATACGTTTACATATGTATATCAGAAATGGAAAGAAATAGGTATCGTATGCTTCTATAGAGCAGATGCTGAAAAATATCAATTTTTGATGAAGCAACTAAGTCATTCTAACGAAGCCGAAATCGGAATAATTGGATAAGCACATACAAGATTTAGTTTGACATCGATTTAGGTTATTATAAAGTATAATGAGATTCTCAGTCGGACACAGTCAATAAAGGCGTCACGAAGTGTTTGCTTTATCGAAAGGATATCAGAGACTAAACTCCTTTGAGAAGATACTCCTTTGAGAAGATATCACGAATTGGAATGCAGTTCCTAGTTTAGAGAAGTATACAATTGTTGTGACAGGAAACGTGTAATATCGTATGAAGACTTGTCGCCCTAACGTATTTTGTGAGGCTCAGAATACAGTTAGACAAAGACTTTTATCATATTGGATCCATTCTAAGATATAGCGATTTATCCTTTGATGTTTTGCATATAAGTGAAGACACAAAATATGGATCTATTTGCTCCAAACTAAAAGAACTGGATAAAAATAATACTAATTTGTCTATATAAGAAAATTATTTTATTATAATAGATATATATTATAATACATTTATTATAATAATTATCAGATAGCATAATTCTATCTGTATAATAGAAACTATATTTCTCCATTAAAATATTGTAGCGTTTTATATGCACACCATCAGCGCAATCATCTGAATCTTATATCCCTCGACTACAAACCTATACTACGGATAATGAATGCTCTCTCTGTTATTACAAGTGATCCCTAAAAAATCAAGACTGTTTTCCTCTCCAATAGAACAGTTTAAACTGTCATGCCAAAGAACGATATTGGAATGTAGCATCACCATACGCTCACCATCGTCTCAAATAAAAATTTCGACTTATTAGGTCCAGTACAGCTTCATTTTACACCAAAGACTATTTATTCCTAGTTTAAGCCATATTATAGAAACGCTTGTTTTTATCTTCAGTACAAGTCACTGTACAAATGAATAAAATACAATAAAGTCACTGTACAAACGATTGAAATACAATCAAGTTATTGTAAAAATGAATAAAATACAATCAAATCATTGTACAAATGAATGAAATACAAACAAGCCATTGCACAAGTGAATGAAATACAATTATTTCTTCTCACTATTTGTTTTTACTTCACTAATTTAAAAGGGTAGGAATATTTTTTGCACACTCACCAATAAATTCCACATATAAGTATTATCCTTACTTTATAAACTCGCATATTCATTTTTTCTTGCATGCCTGTGAAAAGGGATTTTAAGGTGAGGGAATTAATCTTACAGTGTATAGAAAGCGTTATCCTGATAGGAGTAACTTTCTGTTATTTCTAGTATAATGGTGATACACAAACGATTTTTTTTAGCTATAGAGCGTCTTTGAAGGAATATGAAAATGAGTTCGTATTGAATTATTGTATTTATAAAAGGTAACTGGCAGTCCTTTCAAATGCAGTTCCTAGCCAATTTAAATTCACCTGTTTCACATTGTGAAAATATTTAATATATTTTTTCGTTGCGTGTACCAATCCATTTCCTTTTTTCCCCTTCCTTTTTTGCATCTTAATTCTAAAAAAAAAGTGTAGTATTTTTGTTCTTATCAAAATGCAAACGACTACTTAAAACTCTAAAAGAATTCTGAAAAAATTATAGTCCAATTAAGATTTTTTTTATGAAAGTGAAGTTATATCGGAATGCAAAAAATTGATTTTTTTAGTCAATGAAATAGTTATTTTTGCCGAATTATTTCGGTTTCTTTTCATTCATCTGAAGATCTCTTTATTCATTTGCGTGAATTTTAATTTTAAACGCGGCCGCGAATTTGTTTTCGTTTCTGTTATTGTTTTTTATGCCTTTGCATAGTCGTGTATAAAGCCACTAAGAAAGCAGGTGAAAACCGATTCAATATATTATTCAGCGAATGTATGCATTTACTTAGCGCTTTTATGTATATATTTTTAAAGTGATCGGAAACTAAATTTGCATATTGATCAAAGTACAAATACATTTTTAAAAAATAAGTATAAATTTTTGAGTTGTCCCTCTATGGGGTTTTTCTGATATAAGTAAAATCTATGAAGTTCATATAAGGGAAAGTAGTTATCAACTACATGATTAAATAATATCATATTAATTTCCTTTTTTTTAAATTCTTATGAGCGAATGAAAAAAAATTCTTATATGACAGGACTGAAACAGTCATCTGAATTGCTAACAGCATTTATGTTTAGATTTAAGATGATAATCAATATATCGGAAACTTTTAATGATTATTGCAAAATCTCTTTGATGCTTCCCAAATTTTCAAGATTAACCACAACTTATGACTCATGTAAATGAAGTAATGAGATAGATATACGTACAATGATATCATATCTCAAAATTATTCTCATTAAAGACGAAATGTTTTGTAATTTCTTTAGAATGTAATAAAAATTCGATTCTTGCCTTTGAATGAGTAATAATTATTTTCTCAAATGTTTCCTGAAAGTGGTTACAAATATGTTTATGAAATCATTGAATTTTCCTACAAATGATATTCAGGAAGTTTGTTCATGAAATCATTTGTATTAATGTCTTTGAATATTATTTTAGATTTTCATTTTTTTAATTCATGAAAGAATGTGAATCATTATCTTAGCAAATCTTGCTAATCTAAATAAAAGAATTTTGAATTATCATTGATATTTTCTCTTTTGAAATTTAGCGTATAACAATAGATATAGCTTTAAATCCAAAATTCAGTTCTTTCTATTAAATTTTGTTAGTAAAGTATTTAGGTGACATGTGCATTAAAAAACCTTCTTTTGTTTATAAATTAGTTAATTTAATTCTATATTTTAACAGATTTTTAATTTAAGCAAAATGTTAATAATTTATTTTAGGCAAATTTCTCATTTTGGAAATTTTCTGAATATGGTATTATTTATTTATTTATTATTTCTCGTGATTGTGCAACATCCTTGTTTTACACAATATTATTTAAGCAGATATTTATAAATACTGTGAATATAAAATGTTCGAAAGAGAAAACATAAGAGCCTGAACAATTAGACTGGACAAAGTGTTTGTAATACTTCAATATTTATCGAACATGCATTCTTTACAAAAATGCTTATTTAACATCAAGGCTAATAACATCTTTTAATTCACTTTCTTGCTGCCCCTTCATATATCTCAGTGGCTCTAGGAAGCTTGCTTAGTATGCCTGGTCAGAAATCCCATAGAATTTTACAGTTTTTGTATGAAACCCACTGTTCTTCAAAGAAAAGCGTATTGCTCTCTGTTTATGTAAGCATTTGGAGATAGAATATAGAAAAAACAATAAGTAATACCAATTCTTTTTATGTTGTGTCAGATCTTAGTAAATGTCATGGTTTTCAATCCAAAAAAACTATTCAAAATTTCTAATATATCTTAAATAGTTGGAAAATATTCGTACATATCGTCATTTACAAAAAATTACTTCAATGAGGGCTCTAGGAAATATTATAGGCACCATGCCCACCTTCGAGGTATTATCATTTCTTCTGCTAATGAGTTAGTTATTGTGAGTATCATATATTACAAAACTGACTGCCTCTGGCGATTGGCTAGTTCCCTGGGAATATTGGTTTGATTTAGTTTCAATTAAATCTCATGAACATAATATTATGCCCAACAACCTATTTTTAAGAACAAACCGTCACAGACTTTAAAACTGAGTTTTTTAATAGCCTTACATATGTTCTGCTTATTCTGTGATTAAATAGGACCTTAAAAAATGATAAGGATCTCACGACATCATAGCATTATTAAAAACACAATTGTCTGATGCTATTTTCTAATTCTCACGGTATTGTAAATTTTTACCATTTTTTATTCGGCATATAAACTAAGCAGATATTTAGCAAAATCTTTCTCTCTTAGTACAATGGAAAAAAACCATGCGATTAACTATGTTATGAAACAATAAAAACTGTTTGAATTGGAAAGCAAAAAAGTAATCTATTGTTGAAAGCAATTATGCAAAAAATGTTTTTTAACACTGCTAAAATTCAGGAAAATCTGCACGATAGCTAAATTGATATAATTAAAAACATTTTTTTTAAATTTTGGAACTGGTAAAAACGGTGTAAATTAATTTTGCTTAATGACATCTTCGGGAATTATCGCGGAAAGTATCAAAACTTTGAATTAATTTTTAATTTATTAAAATTTTATTAAAATCGCTCTAGTGAACGGATTTTTATTTTCCAAAATATAATTCTAGATCGAACGATCCGTTCTGTAAAGCTCTAGCACTTTCAGAGAGACATACGCACACAATCACTTTAATTATTAGTTAAAATGGGATTAAAGTTATAACCGGAAATAATCACGTTAAAGAATAAAAATCAATCTCATTTAAAGAAAGTGTATATTTTATAATTTTATGCAGATCGAAAGAAAAGAAAAGAACAACAACAACAACAAAAAATAGAACAAGTAATAAGCATTATTGACCTGGTAAATACTAAAAAACTGATCAAAAACTTATCTTCTGCTCTTGTGTATAATTTGCAATTTGGTAGTTACAGCGGTTTTCTATATCCGTATTATCGTTATCGTTTATACTATTATTATCGTTTAATTCTAGCCTTTATCGAATAAAAATTTTAATTCAGCGCCTCAACAATTATTAAACGAATCACAAAATGAAATCTAAACTCAGACGGAAGGATTCCAATCAGATTTTTAAAACGATTTCACTTGATTCTACAAAAAATTGCCATGTATGCGACCTAGTATGCATCAAAATCCGTTGCTGTCAAAGCCCATCCTCCTGTGGTAGTTTAGAGATATGGGTACGGCCTGAGATGACGCTTTGTCATTCGGCCACTGTTCAAAGTAACGATTTCCATCTCAAAATAATAGAGCAGTTATGTAATTTTAATAAACCAGAAGTAAAACGAGACCTCCCACTCTTCTTTCCCTAAAAAGTTCATCATCTGTTCTCTTTTCAAAAAATATGATAAAAATAATTTTTAATAATAGATAAAATGATAAATTTTTAAAAAGTCTAATGCTCACTTAACAGTTCGTTTCGTATTATTATCCTTAAATTTTTATTTGGAAATATAAATATAAAATATGTAACTCAGTTATTATTGGTTGAGTAGTAGATAGAATCTTTTATAATAAAACCATTAAAAGATTTTTTTTAAAAATAGATAGAAACAGACGAATTTTATGATTTTTATGTTTTGTTTTGTGATTGTCTATAAAAACTAAAATAAACATATTTAATAATAACAGATAAAATGGCACATTTATAGTAATAAATATCAATTTTCATTGTTCATTTTTAAAAAGAATTAATAGAAAATACTTATAAATATTAGCTATCGTCTTAATAACAATATGTTGTAGTTTTAAGAAACTATGCTTATATTTTTGATAACTATTCATTAAAATTAAAACATAGACAAAAATATTATTTTAATTGAGCGTATTTAATTAAATTAATGAGAAAATTTTTTGTTAGAGTAATGCCAATATAAAAACATAGTTGAAAAATATTGATTAATATACTACATTACATAGCATCAAAATATTTACTTTTTCGGCTTTGGATTTAATGTGTCTATTTATCTATGTTTTTATGTTTAGCAATATGTTTGAAAATATTGCATGCTGCAAAAATATAAAAAAACAAACAAACATGAGACAATTATTTTTATTAAAATATTTTAAAAAGAGAAGTAAAATATTTATTAAATAGAAATAAAGCTTTTGGTCATTCACTAAATTAAATCTTAACCCAATTTTGAAATATAGGCATTTTTTTTATATTTGCTATTACGAATGTAATTACGAATTTAAGCACAATAGAATTAGTTTATAGTTTGATAAATATTTAGGAAATAATTTTATGTATTTTTTAATAAATTATGCATTTTTAGCTTCTGAACTAAAAAGCCAGCATTTTTGACAATTTATTAGGCATTTCATAAAAAATTTCAAAAGTATTGACATTTTCAAAATAAAATGCAGGAAAACTTATAAAATGAAACTAAAATTGCATTTATATCAAATCTCAATAGGAAAATATAATACAGCTTCTAAACCAATTTATTAATTTTGCATATCTTAGGTACTAAAATAAAAAAATAAAAAAACCCAATGATTTTTATTTGAGAAATAGAAGAAAATTTTCATATTTTTATTAATTTTTTAGCAAGATTTTATATTTATGCAATTTGGAATTCAATTTCTAACTGGATAATCTTACTAAAAAGATAAGGGTTAATGTTTTCTTTATAAGAATATCTACATCAATACCATACCACACATAGTATTCATAGTCTATTTAACAATTAAATAATAATCATTCAAAAATAAATTAAATTTTAAAATAATAATATTAAATATCACATTATATTTTAATATTCTAAATGTTAAGAAATAAATATTTTAGATTAAATTACTGCAGTAGAGATAAAACTAGGAATTTCTAGTTTGAGTTATCGTTCAAAATATTTAAATAAAAATAATTATTTGCATTGCAATTGTTTTATAATAATAACCTCAAAAGCTTATTAGCAAAAGAAAGGAATATTATAAATGCAAACTTTTTCTTGCAAAGCTATTTTAAGCATAAAGTGCATTAAAGTGAAAATCATAATACTTACCACACAGAGAATCGTCTAACTGGTACTGATGGAGATCTGTGGGTTTCTTTAAAAGAGTGATGGCGCTTTCTGTATGGATCCATTTTGTTTATTTATATAAAAGATTGTACCTAGGCTCGAAATTTACTTAATGAACTGTTTGACAGCCTTTTGTGGAAAGTCACACGAAATCTTAGTGATTCGTTCAAATGAAATATTAAAATATGATTATTAAGAACATTAACTTGACATAAAAACAAAGTGCTGAGCAGGAAAATTATCCTTTAGATATTTACTTATTCTGACCCTCAAAATATTGCTATATTTTACAATGGAGATTCTTGGATCAATGGAGATACCAGAATGACATTTTTCTTTGAGCTAAACTTTAGGTTAATAAGCAAAAATTAAATATCAATCAATCATACGAAAAGGATAGAGTAGTAAAAGGATAAAGTAGTCAAATGACTTACATGCGAATGATACCAATTACTCGTAATTAGCTCATTAATTTAATGTACTTTATTCCGAAACGTTTTTCCGTTTCTACAGATGCAAAACTTTAAAAGAAATGAGAACGATTTAAATATCGTTCGTTCTTAGAAAAAATATGACAGAGAAGTTCTTCTCCAAAAATTTCCTTCAGATCAATCTATTAAAAAGTTTACAAATGAAAAATAATTCTGTTCGAAAATAATGCCAAAGGTATTAACTAAATATCCGATCCGTCAAATACCGATCTAAAATCCAATAAAGTAGCAAAATCTTTGCTCACAATAATCCTGAAAAAACTAAATTGCAGGCATCTGTCCGTAGCCTTGAAAAATCTCGTCACCTGCTTTCTAAAGATAACCGATTGCATCGATTTTTGAAAGATTAGAAAGGAATTCTTAATCATGAATTAAAACATACACTCGAATAATAACAAGAATTCTATCTAAGACGAATTCTTAAAGCAATGCCGGATACACGGAACCAAAAGCAGACGAGAAAAGTAAAAATCTTTTTGACTAATCTCTTCATGGAAACCACCGGTTCGTACCGAGTTTAAAATATGTATTCTTGTACCAGCTGTCAAGCAGCTATTTTAGAATTCATTTAGAATCAACAGTCGTTCACCTGATCCAGGTAAAAGGGAAGGTACTCCATTCATATTCGGGGGGTCTTGGATCCATACTGTTGCACATCACAACTCCATGTACCTTTGCAACAAACGATTATTTTAATCGAAGTGACACGAGCAGACGATTTTGAAAACAAAATTTATTTTTTGAGGTTCCGGCAAACTGAGAAGCGTCTCAAGCAGTAGTGCGTCTGCGTAAGGCTGAACGGGGATTCAGCTAAAGGTAAGGCTCGAGTCGCCATGGTAACCTCCACTTCCGGTACGGAACTTCCGGGTTTCTGCACCTTTTCGCCACCGGGTGCCTTTTATCTTGGCTTCTGTTATATATAAATTAAATTACACTTCATTAATTCAAGTGCAAAAGATTCAAAACGAAATCCTTTTGAATGCAGCAGCAGTTTAATGGTCTGCTATTCCCCGAAAGCGGACTAAAATCAGATGCTTTTAAATGAATCTTCTTCGCTAGTTAAAATGTAGCCACCATTATTGATAAATATAGCTCTGAAGTAGCAACAAAAATTGTCAAAATGTCGCTATAGCTTTCAAAAGGAATACCTGCTTTATTTTAAATTGGTTGCTTGGGAAAAATTGGAAACAATTTATTGAAGGTGCTATTTCTGTAATAGGAAAGGTTTTATATAATATGCAAAATTGCATTAGACATAACAAGTAATTTTTCTTGCATAAATAAATTCACTTTTTGCAGTAAATAAATTATACATATTATTTTTATTTCATCTTCTGTTTCAGTTACTACTAAAACTATTCAAACAAAAGCAATAAAACAGACGTTAATTTTATTTCTTCTTGATAAAGTATCATTAAGAGCAAACGATATTTTAGAGAGAAGGAAGGAAATTTTAAAACAAATGCAACAAATATTGTTAATAATTACATAAAGTTATTATGTAAATTTATATAATAAAGGAAAAATCAAAATGCATGAAGTAATTTGAACATAATATAACGTTTTGCACACAGAGATATTATTCAATACAGACTTAATATGTGCAAAGTAATTTTTGGAACAGAATGATTTTAAATGATAATAATAAATATTTCTTTCTATTGTAGGATATTACTGATTCATTTCAAATAACACATCGCAACAAATTCAAAGCAAAAAAAAAATTCATTTAAAGAATTATTATTTAATTTACATTTAATATATATCACAGTAAATATACAATGCGTTTCATGATGAAAATAATGCATGTCAATTGGCAGATATATTTTTTACTGAAGAATAAAATAAATTTCATGTTAGATTGTTTCTTATCAAAACTTCTTCCGAACATTGCATTAATTGTCATAAAGCAAAATAGAAACAAAATGGCATTTCTCCAATTGTGTTAAAAATTAATTCAATTGTATTTAACAAAATATCATTTAAATATAAAAGATTTTATAAAATGCATCATCGGTACTGTTTTCTTAAAAAATTCATTAATCCGAAAAATAAGTCTGACATGAAACTGTATTATAGTTTCCTCAAAATTAATTAATAAATATTTTGATTTATTAACTTACCTGTGGATTAAAATGGTTTTGTAAATTTCAGTTAATTTATATACAGTTTTCCAAAACAGAAAAGTTAGCTTACTTAAAGAGAATGCAGAGCAATTATTTTAATTCTCAATAAAATATTATATTAATAATCAACAAATATTTATGTTTCACTCTCTCTCTCTTATGAAAGATAAAGGTTGACTAACGATAGAGGAAGTCTGCTTGATTGTTAAATAAGTGAACAATACATCGTAATTGTTGTCACGTGATTGTTTCCGATTTTCTAATTTCACAATTCTGTTCAAAATGAAAGATTTAAAAAAATCATTTCGAAAAAACGAGAAGGTAAAAAGCTATTGCAATAATTGATTTTTGGATTAATTCAAATAATAATACAAATAAAATACAGTAAAAAGTAAATATTATTCTTCTAAGATTAAAAATAGCAATTTTTCATAATAAAGAAATAAAAAATGTGCTCTAAATATGTTACATTATATTTAGCTTTGATGGCATTTTATAACATAATGTATTATTATACTTTACAGAAAAGTACCACAGCATTTCCACTAGTGAAAAAATAATATTATTCAATATTTAAAGCATAAATATAGATGTTTATAATAGCATAGAATATATAAATTCTTTAATTTAACATTTTTACTTTCTGGCAAACGTAGAATAGAGAAAATATAGTAATCGTCCAAAAATTCGAACTCGAGATTTTGATGAATCCCCATGTTTCAGACCACCCTGAGTTCGAAAAGCATATTTTTGGAAAATGTCCGTCTGTCTAAATGTGACAAAGATAACTTAATAACGTGTTAAGCTAATTGATTGAAATTTGGTATACGGTCTTTACACCACATTTGAAGATTTCTGTCGAATTTTATGTAAAATCTGTTCAGAGGAAGTCTGTCTGTCCGGCTGTTCAAATATAAGGTAGCGCGATTATTACAAAAGGAAGAGAACGAGATAGATAAAATTTGGTACACAGATAATTTATAGTCTATATGTATAAAGCTATCAAATTTTGAACCAAATCCAAGTAAGGGCTGACTGTCTATAAGCCTATATTTTTAGAAGCATGCATACACGATAACTCAAAGGCGCATTGACTTAAATATGTCTAATTTGGTATGGTATCTTGTAATTACAAGTGCAGTTTTGTGTTAATTTTTTTTTTCAATTGACAATTTTTGACAATTCTAAAATAAAAATTTGATTTTTGGATACTAGTAACGCATGATAGGGATTAATCGTTAAATAACTCGCCAAAGATGACTCGATAGATCCAGTAAAAATGCTAAATTCATGCCAAAATTTAATATTTCGAACTATTATACGCCAATATCAAACAAGGAGTTTTCTGGCATGGCAAGTTTATAAGAGAGTATGCGAGAAAGTATTGGGGAAACCACTCCCGCTGTTTTCTAAAGAAAGATTTATTTAGGTAAAATCAGTACACAAAATAACAGTGCACGATATGTACTACAATAGTTATGACAAACAAATATTAAGAAACTAAATAGGCTGACACTTTTATATATAAATAGAGTAGATACGTTGGCTATAATTTCCTAAGATTCATCAGATTGTGAAAATAATTATGAAACTTTCAATTTTGAACATGACATACATATGTTTATATACATAAATCTTTAATGTCTGTCTTAGTGAAAATAAACAGTAGATAGTTTCTTCAGCGAAACTAATGTTTTATTTTTTTAAGGAAGAAGTTTTCTGAAGTTTAATACATTTATAAACATCAATTTATTTTCCTTTTTGTTTGTAAGTTTTATAAACATAATTTTGATTATTGGCTAAACGTTTGAAACTGAAACATTTATGATATTTTCATTCTATAAAAATTGTTATAATTAGTTCACACGCGAATAATTGTTTTTAATAAAACACTTCATACAAATTAGTAAATGCTCTTCTGTCTTTCTGAAATTTTCATAGAGAACTCCACACCTCAAATATGAAAGTCGTCATATGAAAAAAAATTCATAAGAAATTATGAAAAGTTCACCAGATAAGTAAGTATATTCTCGCTTCTCTCAGAGGTATGATGAATAGTGTGAGGCTGTGTTACCTCCACTCTGATTACGGAACATTCTGCGAGAGTTTCTAGGCCGCTATCAATGTTGGACTATTAGGACTCTCTTTCATCAGTTCATTCCTCATGCTTGGATGAAGAACTCTTGTAATTTTCTTAGAGGAAGAAAGAGAATGCAAATGGTTTTCCATCTCACCGAAGCAGAATTTACTTCAAATTCCTAAACTGTAACAGAGGAATAAACACTGGTAGCATCGCAGATTGTTTTCCCCCCTTTTCTTTCCTTTCTTGTTTAATATGAAAAAGCATTACAGGCAAATATTTTTTTAAAACATTTAACGCCCTATATATTTTGGACAGCTATTACGGGGCATTTAAACACCAACTTAAACTAGTATCAGAAAAAACAGTTCAGAATATTTAATGATTCTACTTCAATAACCCTCCAGCTGCGTATCCCGCGATTTCCGCGGGTTAGCATTTAGTCCATTTTTCTGTTGCATCCCACGTTTTTCGCAGTTTAGAGTATTTATTTTTACGATTACATATTTTTATTATATTATATTATTATCGTATATATAGTATCAGTTCACATAGTATAAAATATAGTATCGGTTCACTTTCTTTGAAAAGTATTTGAGCTTATTTGCAAACATTCGCATCTAAATAGGATTTTAAAGAATTACGCAGTCAGAAGGTTAAAGGATTGTTATAAAACAATATTATTTTATTTTTATCACTTTTCTTAGACTTCTTACACGTGTGTTGATGCCTATACTTAAACTATTTCTTTCGAAAATGGTACCCCTGAATTTGATTTTGGTGATGAATTTTGCTATATTTATGTCAGCTAATTACAAGAATTTGTTGTAAAAAATGTGCCGATCTGACGTCTGCATTTTAAAAGCATCAAAATAAACATTGTTATTTTTAAAAAAAAAACTAGATTATTTATTCTGAAAATAAAATATCTTCGATTTAAAATACAGTCAGGCATTAATCAAAGCCCAACACAGTAGTCCGTTAAGTGTTTTTTATATTAGTTATTCCTTTATTTATTGCCATAAATAACTCTGGTTACTAAGGCTACACGGAATTCCCATTTATGCACGTTATATTCTTAAAAAGATTTCCTGTTATCCAATTCATTATGTTCAGATGTTTCTTCCCACATTTTTCTGTCTATCATTATCTAATTAGCCTAACAAGTATGTACCGAGACCATTTTCAAGTTAGAAAATAAACTTAATAGAAAATGCGAACATCATTAATGATTACTTTCGAAAGCTTGTGTATAATGTGCTATACCAAAAAAATTTATGTCGTCGAAAAAAAGAAAAAAATTGAATAAGTAGTTTTCGCCAAGTGTTTATCACTATTCAGAGGATAAAACATAAAATTATACCAACTTTCTATTTTTGTTTTATAACTGTTAGTGATTTAAGCCGAGTGAGCGTCTCTTGTTTCTTCAGTAGCGCCAACTAGAACCAAGAGTACGACTTAGCTACTCACGCGTCACAACCCTTTTTACGGGGTGAACTTCATTCATGCCTTTTTCTCTCATCCACAGATCGGCATTTAGACCTGAATCAGAGAACAATCACTTCTGAACCAGTACTCCCAGTGGTATTACTCTCGACATGTGACCACGACAGATTTATACGTGTGCCAGCCATCACACACACGAAGAGTCTTCGGCCGGCGGAGTTCGAACTCACAACCTAAGAGATGCGAGTCCAACGCCCTACCACCAAGGTTATTGCAGCCTTTCCACCATATTAAGAAAACGGCGTAAGGAAATTTGAGAAAACTTACTTTAAAATATTTTCCATACATTTCGTATACATAACTATACCTGTTAGAAAGTTATGGAAAGAATCAGTATCAATCTCTATATGTGAAAAAAATAAATTTGAAAAAGAATACCGCAATATGGTATCAGGCTATTCTAAAATATTGGCGCTAAAAACTTGATTGTTGCCAAAACCTTCAGTTATAAACTAACACCAAAGAATAAATAGTAGCCAAATATGGCATGACAGAGCTGATTGAAAGCCAAAATATTAGCGTTAAGCTAAAATAATCATATCAGTTGCCACCAAGTAATAAATAGGAATCAAAACCTATTTATGTTTCTTTAATAGTGCTGTACAGATCATGTTAATGCACCAAGATCTGATCAATGGTTTCAGATCATCAATTAACCATGATGATATGTTAATGAATATGTTACAAATTGACACATCAGTTCTATTCAGCAAAATTTCATGGCTTGAATTTGGTATCAAAAGCACAAAATATCACCAATGCATTTGATTATTGAACTTAATATACCGTATAAGCCAGTTGAATTTAATTTTGACTGTTTCCACGCATTTCTATATTAAGAAATAATGAATTTCTTGATTTTTCTGAAAATCGGACAACTTAATTTGGATAAATGAAATACATTTTGAATAAAGATTTTCCATAAGGGATCTGTAAGACGCAAGTCATAATTTAGTCAGATTGCAGGTAGCATAAAAAATTGGGAAGATTAGATAAAGGTAACAATGGTGCAAAAATATAACTTTAAATCAAATTCAAAGACATGCTATATTTGTAGCTCGATAGCGCTCTGATGCAGCCAAATGTTTTCTCCTCTTTCTGTCTGCTCGGTGCAAATTTTACAATTGATTTTAAACTTCCCAATGAGTTAAGGACTTGAAACTTAAAGCATAGTTCAAAATTGAATTACTTTACAATATTGACTCACTTTCTGATTTATCTGTTTGTTTGTCTATTCCGAACAGATTTTGCAATCGATTAAAAACTTCTATTGCCGACAGATGGAACCCTAGTCGCTTGCTAATTGTGAAGTTAGTTTGAAATCAATCTTAAAATTTCACTCATACAAAACGGAAAACAAAATATAATTATTTAAATAAAAAAAATTTAATATGTCAGGTTTTTAAAATGGACTAAAAAGTATAAAATAGTTTATCTTTTTCCTATTAATATTTATAACCACATATATATTCTTAAACCCAAGCAGACTGCCCTGAAAATTTGTGATAGTAGATTTTTAAAATTATGGGTCCAGGGGCAATGGGCGGGTGTTAGGACATGCAAGGATTAGTGACCATGCTGTTTCTACTGTTTCTACCTATTTGGAAATTTATATAATGGCACTGCGTATTGGCTGTACGTCAACGAATGTGGTAATTTATCGCCAATTTCGCTGTATATTGTTCCCCATGAACAGAGCTCATTAAATCGGGACCCATTCAGCAATTATTTTTATATCTTTGAAATATCTTATTTACCAAGAGACTGGCTGTGCAGAGAAGTAACATTACAAATTCGAAACAATACCGCCACTGTTTCTATTAATAATAAAAGAGAATGTGTGTATGTGTAGGCTCTCTACGAGACAAACTGCTAAAAAGAGGATTAGAAAATTTAGATTGAAATCCTCTGGAGAATTTGAGTTAGCTCGAAGCCTTTTTTGTTTTGAAATTTTGACTAACATTTTAATTAATTAAATTATTAAGCGAAATTTTGGTATCCTTCAGTGATTTCTTATACTTTTAAAAGTTCTCTGTTTGAATTCCAACTTCTTATTTAGCGATCTGGCAGACCTAAGCTGCTCCTAATTGCCGACATTTAAAAAGTGTTTTCTAAAAGTGAAAAGAAATGCATTTGTACGTAGACTTCGCTTGCAATTCTTGATACTTGACAGACAAATAAATTTACTTGACATTTCTTTTCTTTACGTCTCAAAAATTCGAAATTTTCTTAACTCATCTGTCAAACCCAATAAAAGGATTATTTTATTCCTTTATTTTATAAATTCAGTAGTCGTACCAACATCGAAATACTAAAACAGGTTTGGAATTCAAAGAGGCATTTATGAATGTTAAAAATAGCTGCAAAGAAGACAAATAGTATTTTAAGAATTTTTTTTTAATATGCGATGTTTTTTTCATCTATGGCTTATTCAGTTATAAAAAAATAATGGTTTTAGCTACTTTATGAAAGTAAAGTTAAATAATATTAACTACCGTTTTATTAATTTCTCGTATACGTAGTATAGAGAAAGTCGAAAATAGTCGAAAAATTCGAACCCGAGATGTTGGTGAATCTTCACGTTTTAGAGTTTTTACGTTTTCCTGAGTTCGAAAAACACATTTTTTGAAAATGACCGTCTGTGTGTTTGTCTATGACAAAGAAAACTCAAAAACGCTTTGAGCTAGACGGATGAAATTCGGTATACTATCTTTACACCAAACTTGCAGATTTTTATCAAATTTTAAGCCTAATACGTTCAAAGAAAGTCTGGCTGGCTGGCTGGCTGTTCGAATATAAGTTAACACGATAACTACAAAATATAGAGAACTAGTTTGGATAAATTTCAGCTCACACATTTAACATCGATAGCGTAGACATCTATCAAATTTTGAGGCAAATCAATCCAACGAGGGCTTGATCGTCTGTCAGTCTGTACTTTCAGAACAATATAAACACAATAACTCAAAAACGCAATAAATTAAATATATCAAATTTGATATGGGATTTTGTGATATGTGTAGTTTTGTGTCAAATTTTTGTTTCAATCCATTAGGAAAAACACCTTTAAAGTACAGATTCAATTTTTGGATGTTATTTATCGCATGACAGGATTTAATCGCCAAGAAACTCGCTGAGGATGATACGATGTTTTCAATAAAAATACTAAATTCATATAAAATATTAATATTTCATAACTATTGTACTCAATGCCATGCAGGCGTTGTCTGGTGGAACATTTTTATAAAAGAGTATGCGAGAAAATTTTGGGGAGACAACTGCCATTGGTTATTTCTGAAAGTCATTGATCCATTTTTTTTATTGTATTATAAACAAAATGGTATTATCATTGGCAAAAAATTGGGTTATGGTATCTCGAAGAATCTCCAAATTGTAGATCTACTTAATATAAAAAAACAATATTTGTGGAACTTACGTTGCCATCGAATATGATAAAAATCACAACCAGCTAAATGGAGGAAACTGAATATGTTGTCTTTACACAAACATTATATATTTCTATTAAATTTTGAATATATATATATATATTTAATTTGGAATTTCTATAAATGTGTTTTTTGTAAAAGGGAAGTCTTTCTATCTGCCGCCTGTGCGCTTATGTCAGTGTGCACATGCATATACATCAGTGTGCTTATGCTCATACTCAAAATTTTAAAAAGATATATAGAGTCGATAATCTGCAGCTGTTATAGAAAATATTGTAATCTCTTAAAGAAAATGTTGTAAAAAAATCTAATTCGATATTTTGACAAATCTCTCGTTTTCTGCCCTCATGAATCCGAAAATCATATATTTGGTGTTATATATATTCTATTACTCTTCTTCTCTGTTTACATGATGTGACAAAACTGCTTTGAGCTAAACGGATGGAATTTGGTATGCTGTCTTAAAACCAAAATCTCTACCAAATTTTTGAATGAAATTCAATCAGAATTGTGTGCATTTTTATCAAAATATATGTGAGCACGGTCACTGCAAAACAAAAGCAGCTAGTTAAATACAATTTGGTACATGCTATACAAATAGTATTATTAGAAACATGGCTTTAATATCAAAAAGCGTAAATCTTTATCAAATATTGAATTACATCAGTCAACGGATTAAACATATGTTGTATTTCCACAAGTATAAGAACAAGATAACTCAAAAACACAATCATCTAAATATATGAATTTTTTATGACCTTGTTACTAAAATCGTAGTTCTTTGTCGAATTTTTGTTTAAAAGTAAAATACTTTTGAAACGCCTTTCGTGCTTTTTTGCTATATTACGAAGCGCAATTTTCTCATGTGCGGTAGTTCGAACATTCGTGACATTCTTACTCTCAAGAACACCAGCTTTATGTGAGGAGAAAAGAAGAAACATTAAAAAAAAGTATATAAAAAAGTTTTGATGGAGCCATCCCACTATTTAAGTAAATGATTACTTTAACAAAATACAATATTGAAATTAAGAAGGGAAACCTTAATATTATTTCGTTAAGATAACAATCTTTCTATTCTTGTTTACCTCTGAATCTTTTCTTATATGATAACAATCAAATTATCATCTAAATCAGAAATTCAAAAAGGTTCAATCATATTCAATAGCATGTGAAAAGAAAGAAACGTCATATTCCCCGAATGTTTAAAAACTTCCTCGGAAATTCAACAATAGAAAAATCATTATAAAGTATAAAGTTTTTATATTTTATATATTATTAAAAATCTGCAGAAAGTTATTTCTATTTCTATTTTATTATTCGGAAGAGTTAAATGTATTATAAAATATTTGAAATGCAAGCATATTGTTTGAGGAAAGAAAAATGGAAGTTTAGGATTAAGAATGATTTAAAACCCTTTTCACTTTAGTAATTATATATGTTATTATGATTACAGTTATTGTAACATAGATAGTAATTGAATTTCAAAGCATTTTTAACAATATGCTTGCATATGTGTGTGAGAGAGAGTGAGTGTGCATAAATGTATGCATACATGCATAGAAGAAGGTATATATTTGTAAATATATTAAAAAGCAATAATTTCGGTTTGCATTACAAAGCAGATGCATGTCTGTATTTGCATTACATTAGAAAGAGAATGTTAGTTAGAAAGAGGTGTTATATTAGAAAGAGGTATGTTATACACCTCCTACTAAACAACTGGGTCGGTTTCAACCAAATTTTGCTCATTTATTCTTCAAAACAAGTGGAAAAATATATTCGACTTTTTAAAATGCAACAAATTATTTTGCCTGGAAATAGTTTGATACCATTTTAAAATTCAATATTTTTTCTTTTCAGTAATATTATATTACTTTTTGTGTAATTTTTTAATTCCTTTAAAATTTCTCAAACAGCTTTTTAAAATACAATAATAGTCATACTGTTTTATTCTACCACTATTATCTAAAATTTCTATTTTCTATCTCTTGGAATTTTTTCATTGGTTAAATAAATTAAGTAGATAACAGTGCCCTAAAAGAGTTGAAGGAAACAACTGATATATTCTTTAATTTCCAATCATTACAAGTGACGAAGATCCAAAGTGAATCAACGAAATGATATAATACTATGAGAGAATTGTGTCTATTTTAATAATTTATGCAAAACTAGTTTTCACATTAAAATTATTATGCAAGAAAGCATTTAAATTCCGTGCAACAACGAGTATTTTCCTAATATGCTTATATAATATGTTTGAATAAAAGTTTTCATATTAAATGAGAGCTTTTATATGAAATGAAAATTTTTGAAATTGGCACTGAGGTTATAGGTGGATAACCCTGTCAAGGGGTTTCCTCCAATAAAATACACATCTAAATAGTATTTTTGAAATTTACCTTTCAAAATTAAAGGATGATGGAGGCAGGAGACCATTTGTAGAGTACAGTCTCCCCCTTTCCCCTCACATGATAATTAGGATTCCGGCCAGAGATAACGTCACCCGTTCCTCCCACACATCGTTAAGTACCTTCAGACCGCTATATGGGGATCCTCTTCTCCAGTGAAGTCATTGTGTCTGGTGAATAAAAAAGTATCTTCGTTTTAAAAAGATCCATCATATCTTCAAGGGAGAAGAACATCAAAACATCCAGATGTTAAACTTTTTTTTCCATTATGAATGGACTCCTCACATCTTCGAGAAACGATCAATCACCGGCAACCGTTGTCATTAAGTGTCGAAGACAGATCAGCGTTTAGAGGTGTTTTAATTGTTTTTGTGTGTGTGTGTGTGTGTGTGTGTGTTTATTCTCCGCATTGATCAAGGAACTATTTCATGATTAACTTTCAACTGTTGTGTGAATTTTGTAAATATTATTTACCTAGATGAGAAAAAGTTGTTTCCGAGTACGTATATAAGGCTGTAAATAAAGGAATTGTTTGTTACGCTACTCTCTTATTTGATCGGTCAGGAACAAAAACATTACTAGGAGCCATAGCTTTCATATGAGACGAAAATTGATGGGATCGGTCCACTGGTGAGGAATATGTGTAAGTATATTTGGCATTCATTATTATTCTAGATATGTAAATATATTTGTGTTAAAGCATTTAGTTCAATGAGAAAAAACATCAGATTCAAGACTTTGTCAGCAGTTGACATGCTTTCATTTTTTTTATATCAATCTATCTTTTTTCCAAAATATACAATTTGTATGAAATGGGGAAAATGCACTTATATTAGGTAAGAATTTGCAAAACCAGACTGACTATAAAGAAAAAATCAAAATTTATTATAAAGAAATCGGCTTTGTATATTAAACATTTCTTATTGCAAACATAAAAATAGCCGGCGCCCTTGCATAGGGGTAGCGCATCTTCCCCGTGATCTGGGCGTCCCGGGTTCGAATCGCGGTTCGGGCATGGTTGTTCTATCTGTGAAGTGTGTGAATGTGTCCCCCCCTGTAAATATGGCTTGTACAAGCGAATGTTTGAGTTTCAATTTCATATGAGCTAGAAGTCAGACTTCTGCCCTTGGTGCTCAGGGGTCTTTACCCTCAGAAGCTACTGCACCCCCTTTCTGCGGTAACGCGAAAACGAAATCAACATAAAAATAGTTATATTTATGTAAAACTGCTGATAAAAGAGAAATTTTTTTTCTTTAGGCAGAAGACAAATTTTGCATTTGGAATGAAATCGGAGAGTGGTATTTAATCAGGTCTGTATTTTTGATTTGTTTCGTGTTCTTAAATTTCTGAGTTTTAAAGATGGAATTTTGTCAATTATTTTCCGTTCACTTCTCTATGCGCTAAAATATATTGGAAGGATTTTTTATTTAGAAACTAGTCTTCAAAGTAATTTCTAAGAAATACTCTAATTTTGAATCATAAATGCTAGTAAAATAGATAAAGTGACACAAAATTATTAGTCAACAATGGACATAGCAGGAAAATAAACTAAATAAAAACAGCTTTAAAAACGCGCATTTTTAGTCCACTAGATATTAATTTTTCTATTTCATTATATTCAGTATTATGATGATAAAGTTCAAATTCTTTATCAAGTGGTGTAAAATGTATAAATTCAAAATTTAATTGAAAATAATAAATTACTTGGTAAACAAATTCTGAAGCTATAACTTAAGTTGTATTGTATTTCCATCGAGAACACGCAAAGATTTAAAATTTCCGATCTTTTGAATATCTGAAAATGGTGGAACATTAATTCTAAATTCCATAAAAAAAGGTGTAAAAGATTCAATTACGAGTTAAATCTTTTAGTAACAAATATTTCTTACAAATTGAAACAAAAAATAAAAGCAAATACAAATCTAACAATATCTAAAATATGAGCCTTTAATGAGTATAAAAAAATTACTTTCTTTATTAAAGACTAATAAATCGGTAATTAAAACTCCCCAAAATAAAGTGAAATAAAAAGGGAAAAAGGAAATGATAAGCAGATGAAAAGGGAAAAAAAAAACTCCCTTATTTCCTACAGCTGCTGCAAGTTAAATGAAAGAGATTAGGAAATGATAAGCAATCTCTAATCTTATTAAGCAGAACTCTTTATTGGATGCGAGTAAAGTAGAAATTCCCACGAAGAAAACATTTTCTTAAATTATCTACACAAAAGCCAAAGGATCACTGAAGATAGCAGTAGTAGAAAAAGCTTTCCTAATAAAAAGGAAAACACAGATGGAAACTCTTTTAGCTGTAACTGTATTTAGAGGAATTAATTGCCAATGAATTGTAACCCTTTCTATGTAAAGAGTATTGAAGCATTTCGAATTCAATTGCTAAACCATTTCTTTGTTGCTCATAAAATGTTTGTGTGAATTATCTCAATAAGGTATTTGCTTTATTAAATATTATTAAGTAAAAAGAAACGGGAATTTTATTGCTGCTAAACATAAAAGCGAATGTGTGTACGTCTGTTGACGCTGTACAAAGCATACATAGGACCTAAAGCTACAAAATCAGTACAAAATAATTTGACGTTGAGGATATTTAAACGATTTTTTTTTTAAATTTTAAGTAATTAAAAATTAAGTAAAATTTTGACGTTTCATGTTAACGACTTCTGTAAATGTAATCACACGAAAAAGACCTTCGTATCATCTTAAAATCCATCTTCTTAAATTCTTTTCGATCATCCCATTTCGATAATGCGCGAATTTTTTCCGTCGATTTTTATTATATTTTAAATATATTTTCATATATGGTATGCAAAATATTTTTTTTTGTTCTTTCTTAACCTAAAAGTGTTTAATAATCTATTTTTTTTTTGTTTTTTGTTTTTTGATGAATTCTAAGTAAGGAATGAAGATTATTTGGCTAGGTTGAATTGTACAGCAACCATCGCAAAACATGAAATTTTCTTTGAAGATTGCTTGTCAAATGTGGCAATGCCAATTAATGTAATGACATTTAATGAGTTTTTAAATTTTTGGTGAAAATTTGAAAAGATTGGTGAAAATCCGGTACTATACACTTAAGTCTTACTGTTTGATTTTTATATTCTTATGCAATGTTGTAATGAATTTGCATTTATTAAAAAAATTATATCATTAAATTCTGTAATATATCCACTTTATAATATAATATACACTTTTGTAATATATATCCACGGCAACTACGCTTTTTGGGCGAAATTAAAGAATACATTACAACCCCCAAATTGTGATTTTTAAATGCGATTAATGCCTACTTGTATTCTTTAATTAATATTTGGCGAGTTTTTTATTGTTTGGCACGATTTCGAAGAGACTGAATAAAAATGTGTACGGTGTTATTTAATTTAACCGCTTTTTGTATACAGAATAAGAAAGTGGAATTAAAGCCCGAGTGAAACAATCTGAAATTGTTGAATGTCATAATTAATTAAAATGTATTTTATTTTCATGTAATTATGATGTCACATGATTAATATCATCGTGAAGGTTCATGTACATTCAGAACAGATGCAATAATAGGATTTAAATTTCTATTATAATTTGAAGAAAAAGAATATGTTGTTGAAGGAACCATGGATTTCAAATTAAGCATATAACATTTAATCGAAATTAATTTATCAATACTCCCAGCGACTAAGCTCTTCTCTAAAGGTGTCTAGCAGTAAATTAATATATATATATATATATATATAAAATGTAATAAGATAACATTCTTGGTAATTATTATTCTTGACATAAAAATCCAATTTTTTTATAAAAAGCAATTATCATTACTTGGAGCACCTCAACTTATATGCAAAACAATGATGTAATAAAAACTTTTATTTATATAGCACTGGATGGAGTGACTTGCATATTAAATTTCAATGAGAATTTTCATTTTCTCTTCTCGAAGAAAGAATTTGATCACAATATTTCTTAAAGCAAAAAATGAAAAAGTTAAGCCACTTTCATAAAACATCATCTTGATGGATGTTGTATACTTGCATTTACTTGTTGGCTTGCAATCCCATTTTTCATTTCGCTGCAGGCAAAATGCACGTAATAAGACCAAGAAAGAATTTCATTAGCAAAAGAAAGCATTCCATTATTACCTTGAGGGTCTAACAAACAGGCATTCAAAAAGAAAGTAAGACCCTTAGAGTGGAAGAAAGATTCTGAGATTTTTCCTACTGTTATGATGTCGTTTTTTCAGGAAATGTAATTTGATTTTTGCTTTGACATCTAGGAACTAAGCGGTGATTCATAATTTATAATGCATGGTTATTCAAGACTACTACACCTATGATAAATAATTATTATTTCCTTGTAAACAAATAAAGGAAAGAAATATTTGAGTGAAATACATAAGAAAGCTTAAAGTTTTTGGAAAAAGGAGAAAAAGAAAAAAAAAATGTTTCTTTTTCTTTCTCACTGTAGTCAAAATTTTCTTCCTATCTTAGTTTATTATTTAGAAACAACCAATCATAAAAAGTGAATTTTAAAAATTATCTTGCATTTAAAGCATCTATGAACGGCATTGACAAAAATATATAAGATTAAAAGAAACTATGAAAATGAGTCACGTCAATTCGATAGAAAATTTATAGATGCAAGCTGGAAAGTACATGTCTCTCCCTTATGCGATAAGAATTTCTTCGTCCAGACATATAATTTGAGGGAGATTCTTTGAGAGCATTCTTGATCCCCATGGGATGGTGATGTACTTACTTGGATGAATGAATGTCTTTTAACATTAATTAACTTTTAGTATTAAGATTAATTTCTCTACTCTGCCTATGTACAGATGCTGTCTTTGTCGAAAGTCATTACTGTAAGTGATATTTTTATATAGATTTCATCTATGTTTTCTTTCTATATTTTATGATAAATATGAAAAATATCGGGTTACTACTCAATAATGTAATTTCCCCGCGCAAGTTATTTTATAATACGGAAGAGAGTCTTACAGATTTTTTATTGGATGCCAGGTCAATTACCATTTGGACGACTTGGTGACAAAAATGAAGGTTCTGGAAAATGTAAGAATTATGACAATATATCTATTCGTACAATAAGTCGTTTCTTATAAATAATTACGAAGCGATGAAACCAGGAAATAAAGTGTATTCTCTCGTTGCAATGTTGATCAAGATATCTCATATTGAACTCTCTAACTGTGACCGACTATTATTGTGCTATGTTATCATAGAATTTGCGAGGTTCTGTCTACGTGCGTATTGTTGATTATTACAAATACTGACTTTATGTACTCTTCGCCGGTGTTTTCTGCCTGTAATTCGTATTTTCTTAAGGAATAAAGCGACATTCTTTGTTATCAAATTTAACTTCTTTCTACAGACCACCGGAGGAGTTCCGGTAACAGAAATGCTATACTTGCCTGCAGGATAAAATAATGTGCCTTTTATAGTCAAGGAGATTTATATTAACTATACATGTGTACAAGATTTATGAAGATTCTTTTGTTAGCATATTAGGCTTAAAATCATTAATGCTATAAACCGAATCCCTAAATTGATATTTTTGAAACTAAGAAAGCATATTTTTTCATGATCAAAGTAGCTTTCAAGGCAGTTTTTGTTCAGAACCAAATGAAAGAGTATTTTTCTGCATGATATTGCCATGTTGGTGTGGCTTGAAGGTCAGTTGTCATCATAGATGTCAGACTTTTTTGCCTGCTTGCATTTGAAATTCATGAATTCTCTTTTCCAAAATTCTTATTTGCCTCAAGAATTTAATGTTAATAGTTTTATTTATTTTTTTATTTAAAGAAATATTTATTTCATTGCAATGATTGTCAAGTACAATGTTGTCTTTAACACAGAATAAAGCTTCTTAAACTAAAGTTCATAATATATTTTGCTTGAATATATATGATAATCTATATTTATTAAAAAGCTCAATGTGTGTGTGTGTGTTGGAGCTCTACAGGCCAGACCATTCACCCTACAGCTACCAAATTTGGCACGTGTATACCTTGGAGGCCGGGAATGTACACATGGGGGTTATTTTTCGAATTTTTAATTAGAATTTTATTTATTTAAAAATTAAGCGAAATTTTGGCGTGTTTCTGCTATAACTTCCGAAAAATATTACCGCACAAAAAAGATTTTTACATGAAGTTAAAGATCAAAATTTTATCTTTTAAATGATATCAATGTTTTAACTTTAAAATTAAATTTCTATTTTTAATGAATTTTTAAATAAATATTTTAACTATATTTTACAACAATTTTTTTCGTACAAAATAAAAATAAAATTTAGCTGCATGAGCACGTTTCGCATTCATGGGGAAAAAATAGCTTTTTTCTAAGTGTTGCCATCACATTGATTAAAGCTCCAATTAAAAATAAATTAAATCTTTTTGGAAATGAAATCTGCAAAAATATAATTTTCGGCACGTGTCTGTAGGAAATGAAACAAATAAGAAATATTATTTTTTCTAAAAAATAAATTCAAGAAAAATTATTTTATGATCTTTTACACTCTCTATATTATTAATCCAATAAATCAGTTTTATTTTAAGGCAAGTTTTGTTTAATATGAACAGGATATTCATTCAAATCAGGGCCACACAGCTAATTTGTAAACCTTTAGTAAGACACAGATCTGCTAAAATGGTGTAAATGGAAAATGATTATATTTTATGTAACTTGATTCAATAAATGCTCTAATAAATAACGAATTTTTGATTTTACATAAAGCTTCTGCTATGGAAATCCCTATTAACAAAATGTTCTTAAAACACTAATATTTTAAATAAAAGTAGTTAATTTCCAATCAACTAAATCAATATCTTAAACTGACTGATTTATGAAAATTTGAATATCACTATTCAATAAAAAAAGGATAGTTTTAGATTTTCCATCGATCGCTTCAAAGAAAATACGCCAATCAGCGCGCAGGTTTCTCAAGATTAATTGGACTAAGATTATGAAAATGTTGAGTTTTTCTAAATTTTTAACATTCAAAGTTTCATAAACCAGCCTTAGTTGATCGTGGAAAATAGAAACATTCATTCATTTATTTAAAATTTGATGTGTCCAGAATATTTCTCAGAATATGATACCTTACTGCATTAAATTTAGACTTTATAGTTTTTGAAATATATTTATAGCCCGGAACAAAATATTATTATTGATTTCATTTTAATCCTTTTGAAAGCAAAACTAAAAACTGCATTTTATGCTGAATCTGAAAATTTTTTGTTGAATTATTGTTTGAGATATTACATAAATTATGAAAAATATTTTGTAGTTCACATTAGACTTAAATACCGAGCGATTCTGTTTGCAATACTCATATTTAATAATAATTATTATAAATAAATAACAATAAAGATGATAAATAAAATAAAACGCCCTGGTTTTATTAAAAAATATCTTTATATTAATTGCAATTTCATCATTCCCACTTTAAATTGAAATTGAAGTTTTACCGGAAATCACAACAAATTAGCAAAATATATATAGTAAATTGAACGAAACGATCTAAGCAACAATATAAGTTTGGTATGACTATCAAAATTTGAAGATTAAAAATGTTTTGCTTGAGAATCTATTAAGAGACCAGTTACTTAAAATATTTAATTGAAAATTGTAGCGAGCGGTAATACTAGCGAACCGGCTGGTCGCCAAAGGCGGCTAATAAGTAATAAATCAATATTATTTTAGGTATATGATTAAACATTTCATATCGTCTGGGAATTCAGTTTAAAAATGTAACTACTTGGGATTTTATACATCTCATTCAGAAACAATACACAGTATTGTGTTACTTCAATTTTATCTATTTCTGATTGTCCATCTTTTGTTCGGTATCGAAAGATATTTGAGTTTCCTGTTATAAAGGAATGATACATTTTCCTTTCAATTTATGGGTCATAAAAATAATATATATCATATAAAATAAGTTAAAACATA
The DNA here is from genome assembly GCA_026543865.1 of Argiope aurantia. Lineage (NCBI taxonomy): Eukaryota > Metazoa > Arthropoda > Arachnida > Araneae > Araneidae > Argiope > Argiope aurantia. The sequence continues at coordinate 554,617 of JAPMOR010102824.1, forward strand.
ATATCTGTTTGTTTTCCTTTCATTGAAACAGTATTTTTTTAACAAAAAAATTTATCTACAACTACATGTATCAATTTTTCAATCAACTTAAAGAAGAATATATTTAATATAAATACATTTTTATTAGGATATTAAACTTTAGAATTTTCTTTCCTATGTGCTGTTTGCAGTGTTTTAATTTGTAAATTATAATTATTACGCAGTATTATATTCATTTCTTAAATTTAGAACCAAATGGAATTAATAATATCGAATAAAAAATAAATTATATTAATCAGTTAATTGATAAAAAATGTTAAAATGGGTATTGTTGTCAAGAACACATAAGTCTACAAAATTTCATATATCTAGTATAAATGAGTGAAAAACTTATTACAAAATTCCATCTTAATTAAATGAAGAAAAGGTTAATCATATTAAATAAAGGTATGCAGTAAATATATAATTGTAAATAATAAGGATATTCAATTTTGAAAAGTATGTTATCTCGTACGCTGAAAGGAAATAAGAATGTATGACAGTAATTCAAATTTTAACCATCTCATATTAATTTATTTCATGATTTAATTGTCATATAAATGAAAATATTCGTTTTAACATGGTAAATAAAAATTACTCGTACATATTTAAATGAACGGAGCATCATGTAATTGCTACTCCTAACAATATGAGTAACTATGTAACTGCTTGAAATAATTATTCTTTATCTTTTAATTTTTTTCTTTAATTAGATTATTGTAATTCTGAAATTTAAGCATAAAATTCACTTTTGATTTTTTTATAGATAAATTTCATTTCTTTTATTTAATATTATTTTTTAACAGTAGGAACATTTAAGTTCCTCTGCATTATTAAATTTAATCTTATCTAAATTGTATTGACACTTTTTAATTTAAAATATTTTTGATAAATTAAGTTTCTTTTAAAGAGCTTTTTATATTTAAGTAAATTATAAGAGTTTTTCGCTATTGCTTTACTGTGAAAAACGACAAAAGCATCAAAAACATTTTTTTTTTGTAAAATACAACAAAATTTCTAAGTTTTTATGAAAAATGTATCTTCTTATATTGAAAGTTACTCAATATGAAATAATAAGCCGCATTTTGATACTTTGATTATTAACAATGGGAAAAAAAAGCAAAGATAAAATATATTGTTACTACAATAAAAATGATTTGAGTTTCACCTCTCTAATGAAATACATTATTGTAAAATACGCTTAAAATATTAACAAGATAATGCTCATAAAATACTTTTTTAAAAATCGTTAAAAAAATGAAAAAATATAACATATCTAAAAATTTGGTATTACTATAAAAGATTTTTTTTTAAATTTTAAAATGATGTGAAAATTATTTTGCTTTATAATATTTTCGAAAGTTAAGGCGGAAAAAAAGCCAAAATTTCATTGTTACATCTAATAATTATTCACTTTAGTAACCCTCCGCTTAACTTTAATTAGCATTTAAATTAAAATTTAAAATATATGTATTACTGGAGGAACATATTTACATCCTTTAACGTATAGATGAGCCAAGTTTGGTAGTTTTAAGTCAAACAGTCTGTAAAGTGATAATACATATAAGCATTCATTTTTATTGTTAGTCATCTGAATATTAGATGTCAAATGTATTAATTATCACACGATTATTATATAATTATATAATTGTATATATATGTATATGAATGTATTATATAATTTAGTAATTATATCACAATTTTAAATTTACTATTTCATATTATTTATTTGTATTGTATGAAAATCGTCAGGGCTTCAAAATTTATTCTGCGAAGAATCATTTTCTTTTAAAAAATTTTACTTCGATGAATCTTTTTAAATCTGTAATGGAATTGAAAACTAGTTCGAATTCACACAAATACATTCTCTAAGATCACAATTCTTACCAATTCTCCAAAATTAATCCCACGTGTTCTTGCACGATAATATTACACAAAGAATCGAAAAGGTCGACGTTAGCATCTTGTATATCATCAAATGAAAAGATAACTGTAGACGTTTTACCTTCTTAATTGTTTTCTTACCTTCATTTCTTGTAATTAACCTTGATTATTTTTCTTGTTATTAAATTTATCGTATTTTCAATAATAGATTCAAGCCATTTCCCATTACCGATGCTGCATTCTTGTACAACCTTTAGTAATTATTTGAAAAAACAAAACCTTACCTTTCTATTGATCTTTTTTAACAATGAACCAACAAAAAATTAACAGATGTAATTTTTAATACAGCTGACTGCTTTCGGGGCTTTCTTTTAAAGATATCTGAACCAGTACTTTTACTTTCACAGAGAATTCATCCCGATGTCCCATGAAAAACATTTAAAATTTTATTCAATTGGCAGGTAATTTTAATACCTTTAAAAAAATCTTATTTTCAATAAATTCCACATATTTTCAAACAATCTGATAAAAATGTTCAACTCGCTAGAATAATATACTTCAATCAACAAACAAATATAATTATATAAATATTATTTAGAAACAGAAGAAAATTTTGCAAAATCTCTGAAGTTCTTCAATATTACAATAGTTTCATTATAAAATTGAAGATTTATAAGAATTTTTTTCACCTTCCTTTTGAATTAACATCTACAAATCTTATATAGAACAAATTTTTGAAATTTTGAAACTTCGATTTTTTTCACCTCGGGAGGCATAATTGGCGTACAAAGGATAAGTGTTAAGAAATATGTCAGTCTACATCGCGACGCAACAGCAGAAGAGATAGAAATTTTCCCTTCAGTGATTTTATTATGAGATATTTATATAGATTTTTTGGCACTTGTCGATTTAGGAATGGGAATCTTAGATATCTTTAAAAGAATGCTGTAAACTTTAGGAATTTTTATCTCATCACTCAGAGCGTGAGAACATGCTGAATTCATTAGTTTTCTAGAGCGCGTGTAGAATTAATTAAATAAAAAAAGTGGGAATTGGATCAGGAAATAAAGGACCATTTTAGAATGAA
>JAPMOR010102824.1:558005-647968 GCA_026543865.1 Argiope aurantia
ATTTGACATTATTTAGTAATGTTGTACTGAAGTTTTACTTTCTAATTTCATTTACACTCTTTTGGAGATTTCGGGGACCTTCTTTGTTAGAATGTTCCAATATAGCCAACTTTTCGTTGAACAAGCTTACATAATATATACAAATTTCAAAATGTAATTAATTAGAATAAATTGCATTTTCCCATGATTTGCACTTTGCGCATTCTTCAAAGGGAACACGGAAGTAGAGAAATAGTAAAGCGAAAGACAACGTGCAACTCGAAATAAGATAACACAGACAGTTACATATTCTATGCGAATAGGATGGTAAATTCTTTGAGTCCACAATGACCAATATCTATATACACAATAGATATTTCTATGTCTATTTAAGTTCAAAAATATTTTATTAAAAAAATCACGAATATTATATAAAAAAATTCATTATTATATCTCATTTACGTTCCCACTTTAAACATTTTCTAGAGAACAGTGAATTATATTCCAAAATGATTCATTATTATACCGATTCACATTTCTATTTTATACATTTTTTTAGAACACCATGAATATTATGTTAAAATGACTCATTCTTATCTCGCATTTACGTTCCCATTTTATGTATTTTCTAGAGAATCATGAATATTACGCCAAAAAAAATCATTATTTTTAATTATCAATCGTTGCTTATCCTATTTAAATTAATTAATTGTTTTTATAATTTTATTAATCATCATTATCCCATTTATCCCATTTTAAAACATTTTCTGGTCTTTCACTACTTTTTGTAATCAGTCTTTCGTTTTACAATACATTTTGTATCAAGTTTACAGAGTATTTTTAACATTAGAAGTTATTGAGAAAAACTTAAAATATTGATGGACTTTTAATAAAAGAAACCTAATTAAAATTATCTAAAATCTTTTCTTATTGAGCATCTATTACCAAAAAATAACTTCGTACTAAATTTTGTACCTTCTGATTAAGCCGTCTGTCCAGTCGAACGCTTTAAATGTTTTATTTATTTTTCAATCAAACATAATGCTTCAAACATTTTGATGTCGCAATTTATTGATAGTATACCAACCTATCAACTTTATCATGTGAAATTGAGTTTTTTTCCCCCTTTGATTTTCTAGTCAGTTTGGATTCTTCTTTCAAAACTCTTTTTTAAAGTCTGCTTCCCCTGAAAGCATTAGGGCGTAGAGGTGAGGAAGAAAGCAGACTGTGCACAAATTGAAATTTGGGTCCTAACCACACACCAAATTTCATTTATCTATGTCGTTACATTTTTAAATAACAGCGTTCATATACATGAATAAACAGGCAGACAGATAGTTACTCCATAATCGGATATGGCCCAAAATGTAACCAACACGCATATTTTTGATGTTTGAATTATATACCAAATTTCATTCTCCTTGCTCTTTGCGCTTTCGAATTATCGCATTAATATGCACACAGATTTTCTTTCACGTTCAAAAGTTGATAGAAATCTACAATACTGTTGTTAGGGTCACAAACCAAATTTCATTTCTCTAGCGAAATGTTTTTTTTTTTTTTTTTGCTTGTCATGTTCACAGACAGATAAATATGTAAACATAATTCCAAAACTATGTTTTTCTGACTCGATGAGATATAAAATTAAATGAAAAGAGACTGGACGTTTTAGAAATTCATATTGCGACCGATTTTCAGCATTTTAAACTATCACATAATAAATTTCCCATTTTTAGGGAGCCTCTCATTACACATGAGGCACATTTTAACTTCAATTATTGATAAATTTAACAACTAGAAGTGCGTAATATAGATGAAGCAGCCTTGACATAATTAAATCAGGTCTCTAATTAACGAGTTCTTGGAAAATGTTAATTAACCGTTGAGCCTCACAGGTAGCAATGCTGTTGTAAAGCACGCAGTGTAGAAGTTCTGGTTGGTGAGTACACATGCATTATAACATTTGGCTACAGATTATCAACAAAAAGGTGTAAATTTAATTACTGGAGCTGCGAATGGCTTTTACTGACTGTGGCCATGTGAACACTGAGTCACGTTGAACTGAATAATGGTATACACACGAATTTTCGTAACGTGCTTTATTGTTTAACTAGGAAATTAAACGTTAGGAAAGCTAAACGAGCGAATTGTTTGCCATGCTGACATTTAAAAGGAAGTTGGAAGGAAATATAAGTTATTAACCAGAGGGAGTGGTCTCCTGAAAATTTTCTCTCAATAAAAGTGTAATCCCGATAACATTTGGCATAGTACTGGCATTTGACAGTTACGAAATATTAACCTTTGGAGTGAATTTAACATATTTATTGAATCTATCATGTAATCCTTGGGGTGTTACTCAGCGATTAATACTTTTTCCACCCAATAGAAACAAAAATCTGACACAAAATTGCACTTGCAGTCACGAAATCTCATACCAAATTTGATGCATTTAAATAGTTCCATTTTTGAATTATTGTGCTTACATGTTTCTATACGTACAGACCGACAGACAATCAATCCCTTGTTCTATTTGGTACAAAATTCTATAGGAGTCTAATGCTAATTCTGCGTTCCGAATTTTATCAATCTAGATCTCTTCGTTTTGTAGTTATTGTGTTAATTATATCCGAAGAGCCGGGCATACAGACTTTCTCTGAACAGATTTTGCTTAAAATTTTATAGAAATCTACACATTCGATGTAAAGACCCTATGCCAGGTTTCATCAGTCTGACTCAAAGCGTTTTTGACTTATCTTTGTCACAGACAGACAGGAAGAAATTATGTTTTTTCGAACTCCGGGAGGTCTAAAAAGTGGATATTCGTCAACACATTGAGTTCTAATTTTTTGACGATTACTATGCTTTCTTTATGCTACGTATACAAGAAAGTAAAAATAACATGACTTAAAATATTTATTTCTAAAAAAGGCATTAGATAGAGGCACATGTCATATATAATAGAATAGATATATCACATGTACCTCTATTAGAAATGAATATATTATACCCTACGATTTTAAACCTATGATATATCATAAGATGGAATCTCCCCCTGAGGGGCATCTCAGATATAGGGATGAGAAGCTTGCATCATGGTGGTTGGTTGGGGTATATGTGGGTAGAAATATGATGTGGGATATATACGCCCTATCAATGATGGAAGGTGTCTCCTACAGGATAGGTTGTGCCGTGGCCAGTGAGGATCATTAAAACTCCATCATAGTTCCCGTCGATTTTGTCATGGCGTCTAGTCATTCAGATTTATCCGTGTGTCTCAGGGTAGGTCGGAGTAATCGATTGTGATATTATACGATAGAAGAAAGTTTAAAATTTTGTTTCATGCATGTGGAGAATCCCAGTAGAAAAAGCACTGCTGATTGTTTAAAAAAGAATGGAGAGCTACAGGAAAAATTGTTTCTTGTTCTGTAATATGCAAAGATTGAATTCATTTTTGTAGTTCAGTGTATCATTATTTCGATCAATAGTTATTAAAATCAACAAAGAGTCATTTCCTTAAATAGATTAAGAGTTGGCACAAGAAATTCGTGGAATATGGTTAGATATGCAAAGAAAAAAGCTCTGGTAACCCTAGCATGTGAGATGAAAGGATTGAGAAAACCTGAGACGTATTCGAATGCAAATCTAGTAAACGCAATCTCATATGTGCAGGTACATAAAAGGCAGCGTGCTTGTATTACCAATGCTAGCACTCTCCAAGATCTGAGAGACTAAAATTTCACATGAATGAATTCAATAACCTGGGATCAGTTACTTTATGTGTGGTAGGAAATGGACTTCCGAATAGATTCTTGTTTCTTAACAGATGGTTGATGTATAACGCATAAGAATGAATGTATAAAAAAATACATACAATTGAGCTTCCCAGCGCTATATCACATGTATATCTGTCTATTGTTATTTATTAGAAATTAGACGCTTTTAGCGACCAGCTGGTTCGCTGGGAATATTAGTGATCTTAATTTCAGTTATATCGTTATATCTTCATATCCATGATACCGTGAAATTGCTAGACATTAAAGACGCGTTACTTTAATTGTCTCTTAATATGCTCCAATCATTGTATACGCGAAATTTTCTAATAAAAACCAATCACATGACATGGCGTTATTTAAGGTGTCAACATAGGATTCATTTATCATATAAATTTCTTAATATTTGTAACTTTTATATTTCCTTTGCCACACAAATTATACAGATATTAAACAAAATCCTTTTTGTTCAGCTTTCAACAATCGAAACAAATGCACGGAATCCCGTGCATTGCTACTTCGATTTGATGAAACAATAAATGTGGTTTGAATTTCAAGGCAAGAATGTGAGGCTCAAGGCAACAATTGATATAAATTGGGCAAAAATAATTACAAAAATTGCTAAAGTTCATCAAAACTTTTCACGACTGTTAAATTGGGATCATTAAAAAGATATTTTTTTAAATTTTGAAGCAATATAAAATTTATTTTTGTGTAACAATGTTTTCTGAAGACATTGCTGCAAATCTTTGCTTTATTCGTAATTAATTAAAATTTCAGAAAAACTCCGAGGTGCACATTGTTAACCCCCTAAAATATAAATGCATCAAATTTGGTAGCTACTGGTCACACAATACGGCCTGTAAATCACACACACATTCATCCTTATTATTAGTAGAAATTATATTTTCTGCTATTTCTTTTGAATAACTATGTGTATTCGTCAAATAAGAAAATAAGAGCGTTCTTTCTTCGAATTGCAATGCGAGTGTGTATACGTTTAGCAATATTATTATTACTTACTTTTCTTTAAAATTCTCTCTAAACTTATTGTTTAAAATTTTATAGGATTTAATATTCTGAAGCAGAATTTTCTTCAAAAGAATGATAAAATATATTTTATAAAAATATTTTTTAACTGCAATTTTATTAATTACTATGAATTATAATTATTTTTCCTTTCAATTATTTTCTAACTTTTAGATTTCACTTAATAATTCATTATTATAAATATTGCAACAATTGACAAAAATAAAACGCTCGCATTTATTTTCTTTTTTACTTTAAAATTGTAAAATTAAATGCACTTGGATCAGAGGCTTCTGTTCCTTTATCTAATTATTTTATAAACTAAAAAATATTTGTTATCAATGTTGTTTAAAATGTTACATATTAGAAATATCTAGAACTTGTTTTGATGCATAAATTTAAGAACAGCTTTTATTCCTTTGAATATTTTTTCTTATTATTATTTTGCAACGACAGTGCATGCACTTTTATATTTTCTTTTGCATTTTGAGATAAATCAAACTGCTTTCTGAAAATTGATTTTTTTCTTTACAATATTATGAAATTTCGGTATACTCCCCCCCCCCCCTGAAGTTTAGTATCAGACCCTGGAATGGAAAAAAATATTATTCTAAAACTCGATTAATTTATAATCAAACATAGGGAGTATTAAAATATCGTATTATCGTTAAGAGCATGCAAGAATTACAAAATTCAAATGCTTTTAGGAAGGGAATGAACACATAACTGTATGAAGTTTCTATCTTAATGAAAATGTTGTCAGAATTTATACCAATCTACATACTTTCATACAAAGATTGATGAATTTGGTGGGAAGTATATTTCCCACTATCCTAGAAAAGGTTAAATGACTTATCCCTATATAAAATGGCATCATATCCAGGTATGTTTAACATTAAAAATTGGTCCTTGAACTGTCGCTATTTACAGCAAAATTGAAAAGCTAGAATAATGAATATTTTATACACAGATAAATTAAGCATAGCATAGGAAAGCTTTAAAACTTCCTTTACAAACAATACTTAAAAACTTATTCTTAACTATTAAATTTTCATTTTTAAAAAATTCTGAAACTAGTCTGTATTTACGCTGCTCAAATTTGTGGATTTGTATCATCTACTAATAAAAGGTAAATTCAAGCAATCCATAACCAATATTACATCATCCTCTCATACTGAGAAAAACTGAAACCACAGAAGAAATATCAAACCTATCTGAAGAAGCCTCTTCACATAGCACCATTAATCATGTCAATAAACTTATGGCCAGACAAACATCTTCACCTCCAATTCTATCAAACACAGATACTCTTCCTCTAAGATCAAATGGTATCTTACGCTTAAGCTTAAGTAAGTTAATTTTTTCCTAAGCCATTCGCCTTTGGCGACCAACGGATTCGAAGTTGATATTGGTTATCATTAAGTTCATTTAAAACATTTACATACAACTTCATATCCATGATACTGTGGAAATGTCAGACGTTAAAGATGTTGATGTTATTTTAATTGCCTTACATATGCTCTACACATTGTGTACATGAAACTTTCTAATAGAGTTTAGTCCCATGATATCATGGCTTTATAAAAAATGTAAAAATTCTGTAATCATCTATCTTTCGAATCATCTATTTTTAATTTTTATACGTCTCCTAAACTACACAGATATTAAACAAAATTTCCCTTCCTTGACTTTCAATATTGGAAGAAAATTAGATAATTAATGAAACAATGAAAACGTTTTGAACTTCAGAGCAAAAATCTAATAATTGTTAGATATTAGGCAAAATATTATTTTTAAATGATTGCCGAATTTCAGCAAAGTTTTGTATAATTATTAAATTGGTAATATCAAAAAAAAAAAAAAATTAAATTTTAAAAAGGCGCAGAATCTATTTTTGGGCAGGAATATTTTCGGAAGTTATTGCTCAGAAATGTTAGAATTCAGCTTAATTTTTAATTGCATAATTTCAGAAAAAAAAAAGAATCACTCCAAAATGTACACATTCTCACCCTTTGAGGTAAATGCATGCTAAATTTGTTAATGGTAGATAAGACAGTGTGGTCTACAGGGCACGAACACATCTTTATTAGTAGTAGATATTTAAATTTTGGATTTCCTTTCTACATATAAAGTTAGAATTCCCAGCATTTTTGACTCAATTCAATTAAAAACTTTAAATGCGTTTTTTAAAAATCGACTTGAATTTTCTTTACAATTCACTGTTTGCTCATTATATCAACATCAATCATTTTATATGATAAACGCATAAAATCATTATAATTCATTGGTGTCAAATTATTTATAAATCTAAATTACATTTGCACAGCTAGCATAGGGCATTCTGACAGATGAGTTATGCATTCAGTGTAGCGAAATAAATTAGCAAACGAAATAGGCGAAATCGCTAAAGTTGCTGACATTGGATGCGAATCAAGAATTTATTTTGTAATATTTTTTTGAAAATGATGGTAAGAATGTGTAGACGATAATTAATGCACGCAGATGGAGGTCATGAACTTTCAAATGAAATAAAAATTATCAAAATTGGTACAGTAATGGGACGGGTAGCAACACTGTCATGCTATCCCCCTTTAGAGACATACAATAAAATGTTTATTTTTATAGATTTTCTTCGAAAAGGGAGGGGGGGGGTGATGAGGAACAAGCGATAATTGATGACATACGTATCTAGGGGAAATGAGTTTTCATACGAAATAAAAAAAATGGCAAAATTGGACTAGCGATTGGAGCTGGGGACTTATTCCTTAGATTTGCGAATTATTTTAAATAGATTAAAATTATTTTAATTATTTTAAAGATTATATTATTTAATATTTCTCAGGGTCATTATTTTTTTAGATAACATTATAAGTTGACAGATTATTTAGGGATTTGTTGCTTTAAATGTGATGATGTTTTCGCTGGTAATGTTCCTAGACTGGTATTATCTGCAAAACACATGATTCGATATGTAATGTGCATATTGCAAACATTATCATTTATAGAAGACATTGTTGAAACTAGAGCTGCAGGGCGTTACATATTGGTAATAGGTGCTCAATAACGAAAGTTTTTTTTAAAAATAATTTAGTTTTTTTTATTTAAAATGAAATGAAACGTCAAAATTTTTCCTCACTAATCTTTTTAATATATTAATAAAAATCATTTTTAGCGGAAAAAAAACATTTTACACCACCTTTAAAAAATTCTTAAAAATCAGATATTTAGGGACTCCTCTTTAATTTTTCAATTATTTATAAATTTCTAAAAATATTTTTTACGTTTTACAAAAATATTTTTCTTTGTTTTAGATATATTTCTACATACGAGTATTGTATTTATATTAAATTCATGTTTTTATATGCGTATTATCGTTTGCGGTTTAAAGGGTAAATTAAAAAAAATAATATAAAGAGAAAGATAAGCCTAAAGCTATAATTATGCTATTTAGAACTATAGGTTCGAATCTCCTTTCAATATTTCGTCTTTAGGTATATCTTTATCCACAGATTTCTCGCCTATCGAAGGTGTATGGGGGGGGGGGACACTAGATAATTTTAAACCATGGAAGCAGAGAATTTACAGCTTCACTTTCTAGAATACCGCACGTTTTGATTCATAGCTAATTTAAAAACGAAAATCTCGTTGCTTATTCCATGCTACATCCAATCAAGTCTCTGATTTATACGTTTTTCGCTTTCTGAAGCGATAGAATAAGCATCTATTGTAATGCCGTGTTGTGAAAGACGATTTAAGTACTGTAAATGTGACGTGGAAAATAACTTCGGTTACCGGCTCTGAATCTTTTCTTCAGGTTTTTTATGGCCCCGATGTCAGTCCGACATATGATGTCGAAAACAATACCAGAATTTCCATTATAGGTATTTATTTCAACGTCTCCGAAAAATATGCTATACAACCTTGGCGTGATTTGAATAGCGTTATGACGTCAGTAAATCCACATTTTATTTTTTTCCCCTTCTTCTTCAAATAATGTATTCAAAACCAGAGTTTCGACATTAAAAAATATAAAAAAATTGGAAAAAATGTATAAGAAAATAATAGTATCAACCATCGTATGTAATTTTGGGCAAAAAAAAAATGGGATTATAAAACCATCTTTTGTTTGGTTTTAGGTGATAAATTTCCATTTGAATGTTCGGAAAGACTTTCTCTTGTAGGGTTACCGGAATACTTTTTTTTTTGTTTTGAACTTCTAGAAACTAAAGTTGAAAATGCATATCATAATTTCACTTCTCTTGGAGCGTGGCAATCGTGACAGCTTAAAATGCCAACAACTTCTAATGTAAGATTGTTTTTATTCTTTTTAGATTCGAAAAAATGTTTTAAAAAAATCGGAAACAAGAAGTAAATAAACAAACATTTTGCCAAGAATATACAAAGAGAATAAAAAGCGACCTCATTGTCATTAGAACCATAAAAAGTTACCTATTGTAATTTCATATTGTTTTATAAATAATAAGTTTAATATTTAGACAAAGCCCATTTAAACTTCAATTCTTTTACATTCGTTTACGCGACCTCATACCTGTTTTCATTCATTGGCTGTTACGCCATTGTAGCGATTTATTATTTTATTAAACTGATTTGTAAGCATTTTTCTGCATGCAATAGTAATGGTTGCAATAGTATTCAATGATTCATTGTTTTATAATGCTGATTTTTAAATAATCCTGGCTATATACTAGAATATCGGTTGTAAAGATAATTCAATGATTTATTATCATGCGAGGACATGATGTTGTTTTGGTTAAGGGGTTTTAAAGCTCGAAATCGCGTAGACAATGAATATTGAAGCTCGAAATCACGTAGGCAATGTTTATTGAAGCTCCAACTCGCTTAGACAATCAATAAACCATAAATGGCAATTTTCAGCAGCATCTTTTAATCACATATATTTTTTACCTGCTTTTACCAGTATTGCATTATTAATATGTATGCTTCTTTGATAGTAAATGCGTTTTTGAAAGGTTGACTTTCTTTTATCAGTATTACTTTATTATTACGTATGTTTCTTTGGCAGAAGATGCGTTTTTAAAAGGTTGACGCGGAACTATGACATCATAGCTGTTATTTCATCTCAAAATCGGTCGAGCTCCAAAACTTTGTTTGCCAGCTAGAAAAACTGAAAAAGAAATTAAAAAATTATATATATATATATATATATATATAGAGAGAGAGAGAGAGAGAGACAGAGAAGTCTCGTGATTGTTTCAAACCGGTTTAAACCGATTAATGTCTTAAATTAATTAGGACAAATAATGACTAAAAAATAATAATGTTCTCACATAAAATGAAATCTACGATCGTAGATTTCATTTTATCTTTTTAAAATTATTTTAGGAAAATTTCGGTGTTTATTATTTATTAAACTGATTTTTTAAACAAGTTTTTCAGGACGCTCTTTTTCTTCATATTTATTATCTGTTAATATAAAAAAGAAAAAAAAATTGAAAATTATTATGTGATTTCAACCAGTGGCGGATTAAGATATTTTGAGATTCTTTTCAGTGCTCATTATAAGACCTCTTTTTTATTAAACATCTATATACTTTCTATTTATGTTAGTATTTATTTTAACTTAATCATTAATCGAAAATAAAAACCTGTATTTATTTTTATTCATCTACTGTAATTATTTTTATTTATTATGATTATTTATCAATTATTTTTCATTTATTATTATTATTTATTCATTATACAGTTAATCCACTACCCACATGTGCACATTATATTATTGAAGCAAATATTCGGTGTTTATTAATATATTTTATTCTAAGTGAACATAATGAAGCATATAGGAATCTGACCAATATACTTCATGAAGCATTAATATTATCTTAATATTTTATGATTCATTAAATTTGTATTTTTTACAAATTTATTCGTTTAATAACTAGGAAAATGAAGTTTCTCAACAGACTCGCTTGTGGTCCTCCCTCTGTCCCCCAGCAATAGGCAACGATCCAGCCTACCAAGTTGGAAATCTACCATTGATTTTAACGAAAGCAAATTATTGTAGACAATAAGCATGCAAAACAATTAAATTCATCCTCATCCAAGAAAAGAATTGATGGAGAATCTTATCTAGACGCCACCGTGGCTTAGTTATGATTATAATATTAAATAGCATATTTTGTTCGATCAGCCGCAAGGTATCAACCAAATTAATCTGATTTCAAAACATTTAATGTCCATCAGGTCCACATTCATAACGATAGTTTGGTGGCATTGAATCACGAAACCCCGAATCTTTCTGCCTCTGTCCCAAAGTGCTGTCATTAAAAATTAAAATATCATCACAAATAATAACGCTGCACCATATTTGCAAAATTTATGAAAATTACCAATAAGGTATTAGATACTTAATTCAAGTCTACGGTTAACAAAGCATTGTTATATGTTAATAGTAGTACTTAAGAATAGAAAAAAAAATCTCAACAATTGTTGTTTAATAATGCAAGTAATAATAAATAAAACAGCATTTTACTTTACAGTATTTCAGGGCTGGATTAAGCTTCGAAATGGCCCTTAAGAAGTTTCGCCTCCTCTCTTTCAACCCTCAACTACCTAAACTATATTATATATATATATATATATTATATATATATATATATATACAAGGGATGTTCAAATGAAAAGGTACGAAACGACACTGTAGGAAACGACATTAAAAATATACACCATAGGCTTGAGCACAACGACCCCATTGATTAACGAGGCGAAGGATTCCTTTATCCCAGAATTCTTGTGGCCATGACGCGACCCAGTCCATCACAGCGTCCTTGAGTTCGCGTCTGAGTTAAGGCACTTCTCTTTCAGGTGTTTTTTCAGGGGACTCAAACACATAAAAATCGCAGGGAGACATGACCGGTCTGTAGGGTGGATGGCCGTGCTGCTTCCACTTGAACTTGGCCAGTTCCGCGTGTGTATGATCCTGGAGACGTGTGAACGCGCGTTATCATGGAGCAGAACCATATCCTCCGTGAGTAGCCCCGGTCTTTTGTTCTTAATCGACCTGCATAGTCTTCGGAGTGTCTCACAGTACACATCGGAGTTAATGATTCTGAAAGACATTATCTGAAAGGTAAGCGCTTTAACTCGGACGGCGAACTGAAGGACTGGGTCTTATAATGGCCACAGGAATTCTGGGAACAAGGAATCCTTAGGCTCGTTAATCAATGGGATCGTTGTGCTCAGACCTATGGTGTATACTTTGAATAAAGTCTTCATTTATACCCACAGTGTCGTTTCGCACCTTTTCATTTGAACACCCCTTGTATATAGATTATCGATTTTAATTTTATCTCTATATAAGCAGTTTCGAATAACTTAATATTTAAATGAAGGACATTTTCCAGTGAACTGAATTCACTAATTCATGCCTAATAAAATTCAAATTTAAAAGCAATTTTAAATAAAATGGTAAACATATATAGCACTTTATAAGCAATAAGTAATCTATTGTTATACATAATTTACTCAAATTGTTGATAGTTAATAAATCAGATAACTGTAAAAAACGTTGGACCACACATTGATTAATAAGTAATATTTAAAAACATGAATCTTAAGAATAATATTGTAAAATTGAAAAAAAAATCTAATAAAAAAGAATAAAATCGAAAACATGATTCTTGACAATCATGTTTTTGGAGATGCAAAGGGACCATAAAAATTTGCAGGATGCCTAAGCAATTGCCTACTTTCCTATTTTATTTATATTGCATTTCATTTATGTAGTATTTATATATAATTACTAATAAAGAAGGGCTACATATCACGCGATCTCCCAAAGTAAGCGCTGTTACAACTGTTTCGAAGTAGTTAACTATGTTGAGATATCAAACCCTTTGCTTCCTGGATTCTAGTATTAAATTGACTCATAACAATTAATATATATTAAGGGAGTATAAATTGATCTAATCGAAATCATACTTTAATGGCATAATAATAAATATTAATTACTCCCCTTGTACGTTAAATTAAAATATATCAGATAATTCCTACCAACTAATTCAGTTCAGTGGGCTATTTTCTGGGTCAAAATTATTAGATAACGATAGCCCTCTTCATATTTCCAGTATACTAGCAACCAGTATATAACATGTTTTGGTAAAGATTCGTAGTACTGTGCAGACAATTCTGTACAAATTTTACACGTCTTTTAATCGATTTCTTCTAAATTTTATAAAGATTAAATATTTTAATATCAAGATTACACATCGAATTTCATTTATATATTTAATTTTGATTTTAAGTTGTCGTAATTACATGCATGCGAACAGATTAACTATCAGCTAACTCATGTTTTCTTTCCTATGCCCCGATGCGATAGATCTAGCCATAAATGCATTCATACTTCCCATTATGGGGACGCTCAGATTCGCTGTTGCGTTTATGCAGCTGGGATGATGTAGTTGATTCAAGTTCAGACATCAAATGTCAGTATAATAGTAGGTATAATATAATATACTAGTATATATATTATATATATAATACACTAGTAGAAGTGATATATAATATACTAGTATACTAGTAAAAGTAATATATAATATACGCACAAAGCATGTGAGCTAAAGATCGGATTCTGACGATTAAAGATGTCCAAATATTACCTCTGGCAAGTCAAGAATCATAAAAACAAAATGTTCATATAAGGGCAGATCAAAAGAAAAAGGAATAGTGATCATAGTTTAGTTTATTTTCGAGCAAGTGGGACGAAAACGTTGTGAAAAAGTCGAAAAGGTGAGATAAGAAAGAGTACTCAATTGCGGAATCGAATTGCCTTTGGTAATCGTATAGAATTACGTGGTATGAAGGTTGTTAACTACATCATTCAACAGGCAATCGGTTGGTATTTCATCAGCACCTGCTTCATGTGTGCAAGTAAAGAACGGTATCGTGATGTTATTTGTTATTTAATGGTAGATAGATTTCGAGAATTGTGTCAATGAATGAAGAAGTTCATTAAGTACACTTATAGTACTTATGTGCAAGACTGGCACAAACATTTCTGCATTCTCTGAAATGGTTTTGCTCTATGATAATGAAGTCTTTCGCACACTGAACAAGTTGACATAGCTTTGGTAAACAATGTTATAATATCCAACCTTATTCCCCCTTAGCCTTATTCCAATCATGTTCCGTTGGAAAAGGCATCGAAAAATGGACATTTTTAACTCTCACATAAAAGTTATGGACACTATTCGAAACTATTTTCAATCCCAGCCAAGAATCTTCGAACAAGATATCCACTACTTGGTAAATCAGCGGAACAGGAGCTTATGTATGTTTGATGATTATTTTAAAAAATAAGTATGTCATTTCACTCTGTGGATCCTGTAACATTTTTATTTAAACCGATCTCATAGTTCTGAATTCAATATACATCTACAAATCTGGATAAAAAAACCAAATGGCAAATTTCTCCCATATAAATTGTTGCATTTTTTGAGTTATTATGTTCATATTTACCCGGACAGGCAGACAAACAGATTTCTCATAGATGGATTAGTTCAAAATTAACAAAAAAATCTTCAGTTTTTGTTAAGGACTATATACTGAATTTTTATACATTTTTAAGTTATATTACACCAGATAAATAGAGATGTAATGACAAACATAATTCCAAAACATAGAATTTTAGATGGATTTAGAGAAATCTGAAAGAATCATAAAAATCTCGAGGCCTTTATTTGTTTACATCGTATAGATGACATTAAAATTGAATATACCATTTTAACCTTAAATTTATTATCATTTACAAATTAAACTGATACTCTAAAGCATTGTTTCATTTTATCACTTAACAACATTGAAAAAAATCTGCACTATAACTCAGTCTTCAAAAAAAAATTTTTTTTTGAAGATACTTTAAGAGCCACCATTATCCACACTATCTTCCTAAACAGCTCCTCTCACGCGAATGACCACCCCTATCCAATATATTATAGACATACGCTAGTTTCTGTTTGCAGCTTGTTATTCACGTAATAAGCTTCCCAACAGATCTTATTAAATCATTCACCCATACAATTGGGAAGTGACAGCTGCTTGTGGGGAAATTACGATTTCACTCTGTCACTGTCGCTCAGCGAGTGCCTGGAACTTACCACTCGTGGGACTAGCGTAATGAAATCATGGATGATTTGATTCTAGCAAATCTTGAATGACAGAGCAACATTTTTAAAATGGTAGTGAGCTTATTTGTATTGATGGACGTTTTATATAAATAGATTGACTACATAATTCTGGGATTAGTTTATTCAGCAGTTATTTAATTGTCAATTTGAATGAATAAATCTCCTATTGTAATACTTAATCTCAAACTTAAAATATTATGCATATATTAAAATATTTAATAAAAAAAGATTATGGTTTAAGTAATGATGCTATATAATTAAATATGTCGTAAATGCATATTTATTTTTATTTAATAAATAAGCTGAAATGTCTCCTCAAGATATTCTCATATACTTCTAAAATGTATCATGCTCCATGTTTGGCCTCATAATACTGTGGTGAATAGCTTGTAAGCCAGTTAACAGCTATGCTACATGGGAAATTGCTTTTGTATTGTGGTCATGTTACTCAGCTGCGAACCACAAGGTCCCAAGTTCTATCTTCGCTCATCTCAATCCGCTACAATACACAGATTTCTAAAACATTTTGGATAAATTTAAAAGGCAAGCCAGACATAAAGACATTTAGTTTTACAATAGAACTTTTTATGGCAAAAGAATAGGCTAGGATCGTTACAGGTAGTAGTATATTTTCAACTACACAGCTACCTAGAACCGTTGAGTTAAAGAGAATTGTCTCAGTGGACTTTTGATTTAGTCTTTTTTTCCATTAGAAGTAATACCAAACATAATGTAGAAAATCTATTGGCCATGAGGATTTCTGATTAGGCAGCTGGGCTGAAAAAGAGGAGTCACAGATAATCTATTTTTTAAATATTAGTAGCTTAACTGACATTTTTTTTGTATAAATACTATTTCTGAAAATTAAAAAAAAGTAATAGAATAATTCTAACATTTTTTCAAAAGAAATGGCTAGATTCCTGTCTGTTTCATTGAGCTCATTCAGTTATTAGATTATTTATAAAAACTAGACGGTTGTTTAACTATAATTTTGAACAAATGTGAATTCTGTCTGGTCATGAGTCGCAATCTTTACTGATAATAAAGATGAATGAGTGCCTGTTTGGGCTTTAAAATTACGAGTCAGATTTGATACATATAGAGTTTAGAAGATGAGAATATGCACCTCGCATTTTTAAAAACTTTAATTGCAATTTTCATTAATTAAAATTTAAACTTAATTTTGGTGTTTTTTGCGACATTTCTGAAAATATCACAGAAAAAATTATGTTTATATCATCTTAAAATTAAAAAACTGAATATTTCAATGATTACAAATATTATTTTCGCATAATTTCTTTTTCTGCTTTAATCAATTTATAAAAGCATCTTTAAATGTTTATTACAACAATATACTTCATTGTGAAAAGAAACAAATCTCTTTCATTGTTGCTATTAATATTTCATTCTGGCCCTTTTTTCAAATCGACCATCTTTCCATGTTAAATAGATTACAGGAGAAGGCACCAATTTAATAAAATTTTGAAATTTGATTGCAATTATGATTTAATTTCAAAACCAAACAATTTTTTTACATACTTCTTATTTCAAATATTATGATTTTCTCCTGTAAATAATTGGATTTATGAAGATACAAACAATAAATTAGAGATATACATAGCAAAATGAGCAGAACAATGTAAAGGTTCTAAAATATTATGATTTCTTTGTCTATCAAACATTGAATATGAATATATTTTGCTGAGAAAACAATTTAGAAACAGTTATATAAAATATTTTATTGAAATTTATAGCAGTCATTAATTTCACCTAACCAACTGACCTAATAAAGAAATAAAAAAACATTTATTTTTATAAAGTTACTAAAAAAGGATAAAAACCTAAAATAAATCATGAGCCTGCTGTTATGGTAAAAATGCGTTGAAATGTGAAGGTAACTTCACCAGTTTATTAAAAGATTGACTTAGATACTGCCTATGGCCACACAGAGACTAAATGCACCAATGACTGCATAGGTTTGTTTGCCATTAAATTCAATAAAAGAAACAGATACACTAAATATAGAGTGTAAAACAGACTTATTGGAATACAAATTCACGAAAGTACAACAACACTGTTATACACTGTTGCAACATTATTAAAAGTTGTAGGTAGATGATAGAAAGCGTTATGCTCTGTTATAAATTTTTATTTCACTAAATATTGTAAACTAGCCACTTTTGGCGATCAATTGGTACCCGTGATTAATTGCTACTAAAAATCTGAAATAAATAAATATAACTACTTATTATAATATTTTATCTTTATAATATTTATAAACTACGAATTTCGATAATCATATAATTCATACTATTTTAGAATTCTTATACCATTTTGCTTATTATGCTTATGCACTGCCGATATTTTTGCCTATATCTTTATTCATCCAGTTATATCACATAGAAAAATAGAAGTGTTTGAAAATAGTTGCACTTAAAAAAAGTTGTAATTGTAAGTTTTAATGTTAATCTAATTATTATCTAAATTGTAAGTGCAACAACTTTTTAAGAATTCTTCAAAAGCACGCCTTATAACAAAAGGTACACCTTATGAAAAACAAAAAATCGAATCTTTTTATCTTGGTTACCAATAAGGAAGAGAAGTTTCAAAATGAAACGTTTGTAACAATAATAAAAACGATACAAGTTCATTCAAAGTAATGAAATGAATTTTTGTTAAATACGTTTAAAATACTTTCCGTAAAGTCTTTCCAACATGTCCCAAGTGCCACCTGCTGCCGGCCTCCCCGCAACATCTTCTGGATTGCTTGGGACTCACTTTTGAGGATGTTCGAGACAACCTTCTCCTGGTGCTCGATTTTGCAAGGGTGCATGGAATCATGGATTTGATCTAGCTGCCGCTAGATCCTGAAGGATTGGACACAACAACAAAATATTTTTAAAAATAAATTGAAATGAAGAAAAATTATGCGATAAAACACTTGGTATCTTTGAAACATAGTTTTTTTTAAATTTTAAAATGCTTCAAAATTACGATCATTTTATTGTCAGAAAATATAGAGGGGAAAAATCGTCAAACTTTTACTAATTTCATAAAAAAAATTTCATTATTCAAAGCATATTCCAATTTTTCATGTTATTGTTATATCAAATGTAGTATGTCGGAAATAACACACGGCAAAAACAAAGAAATTTTGATAGAATAAAAGGAACCATAAGCAACATATGACCTTTTAAGACAACTTACAATAATCACATACAGAACTATCTCAGAGTTGACGCGACTGTCAAGCGTTCTGATGAATGAAAGGCATTCGAGAAACCAGGTATGACAATTCGACTCAACGCCGATGATATGCTCCTATGAGCACAAAATGGTCAACAACACTATTATAATATCTTTACTATACTGTCAGACATTCAGAATAACGAACAACATAGTGGATATATCGTACGTTATCTTGTACTAATAGGGACCTAAACATGAAAGGAAAACAAGAAGGCCACGACAATCCTAACTGAAAAAAGAAAAAAAAAAAACTTTTCACGCTAGAACCAAGACGGTTTGGTGAAGTGAAGTATAAGCGTGCTGTATAGCCATTATTAAAATATATCATTTAAAAATGTTATGAAAAATATTGAGGAAAGTAATAGCAAAAAAGAAATGTAAAAATTCTATAAGATTAAAGATAAGGAATCATAAGGTATCTCAAATAATTGTTTGATATATATAAAGTCAAACAGAATATTTTATTTCATTTGGAAATGTGTTTACATTTAATGTCTCTACTCGAAAAAAAATGAATCATGGCAATAAAAATATGACAATAAAGCCACTTACATTAGCAAGTGTTCACTTGTAGGGATCACATTTCTTTATTTATTTATTCATTTAACATTTTAGTTTAAATGTGCAAAAATCAGCTATCCAATAGGTAATAGAATTTACATACTTTTGGGGACAATGAAACACGATTTATTACTCTGCAAGATTATGTAATAAATATAATAATACGTCAAACCGCATCTTGTGCTATTTGGGAAATGTGGTAGATTTGTACTCAACCTTAGATTTAAAAGTACACTTGTAATTATTTGTATAATTTTCTCATTGTCATAAAACTTTTTATTATAAGTTGTCAAAAGCAGAAATATCTGAAAAATCGTAAATAACAATGGGAATTTTAATGCCGTCTTCGCTTTGGGAAGATATTTTACAAAAACTCATGGTATATTGGAACATTTCGTTTTATTATTTTTAACTGTTTTTTGAAGTAAGCAAATATGCACATTTTTAAAATCTCTTTTGATCCATAACTTTAACTGAAGAGAAAACAAATTGTGTTCGTTTGTTGACAAAACTATTAACGCCCAATTTTTTTAAAAGGGGGGGGGATCTTCTTTATTATAAATAAATGTGCATAGAGATTCTATATTCTCAAATAGCGGGGGAGGGGGTACTTAATCAGACTTTCTGAACATCAGCTTAAAAATATTATCTGAGCATTAAAAATATTAGTATTTATTGTTAATAATATCATAGATGCATGTTGCAAATTTGCAATAAAAATATATATTTTAAAAAAATTTTCTCTTTTAATCATATTTACGTATTGTTTTTATAATATAGAGAGCGATAAATATTGTAAATTTTCTCAAGAAATCTACTGTCCAACATCTAATGAAAATCATTCTAAACAGTCATTTGAACCAAAGAAAAATTTTTTATAATTTATTTTATTAACAAACGAAATCGGTTGAATTACAATGGAAACAGAATTTGTTCGCCACGTACATAAAAATATTTATTTTCAATTATCTAGAATACTGAATCAGTCGTATTCTAGAATTTCTGTAGCTGTAATTTTCCCCTTTTACTCTTCACATTCAAACATCAGCGACGTCTGCAATCAACTGGCTGAACTTTGCTTGGTTCAAAATGTTAAATTCCTCTCTCTTTTTTTTTTTTTTTGTAATCTTCGATATATATTTGGTTTTTAGGATTTTCTATGGCTATAGATTATTTCATCCTTATAAATGATTAACATTAATATATGCATGAATTTACAAAAATCTCTTTGAGAATGTTAAATTATAATCAGCAATAAGATTTACGATTATTATTTTCCTAACTTTTAAGAAATAAATTTTCATTATAACTATTTGACTACGAAAATAGGAAATCGTAAAAAAATTATTTTGAAATGGAAAATTTAGACAGAAAAAGTAGAAAAAGGCTTACCTTTTTTTTTTTTTTTTTTTTCTTTTGAAACTTTGGACGATCTCATCTGTGGTCTCTATCTACAATCCAGAGAAAGATTTTCAGTTTCTTCTCTCTTATAGTACTTATCCTAACTTATGATATATGAAATGATGTTCAAGTTTATTAGAATGGTATAGTGGTGGTAACTTCATAAGCCAGATAACAACATCCAAATTAGAGTGATCACTTTTGTCTAGTGGTTATGATACTCAGCTACGAACCCTAGCGTTGCGATTTCGAACCTCAAACTAGCACAGTATAATAAGTTTTATCAATAATTTACTAAAAGAAAATAGATTTATTGCTAATGTTTTAATTATGCTCACTGCTATATATATTTCTTACAAAAATCTCTTTGAGAATGTTAAATTATAATCAGCAATAAGATTGCAATGTTTTAATTATGCTCACTGCTATATATATTTCTTACAAAAATCTCTTTGAGAATGTTAAATTATAATCAGCAATAAGATATAAGAAAATTAAATTTATTTCCAATAAAAAATTATCTTTATTACTATTGTACATTTAGATTTATTACTAAACAGAAAGCAGGTAGTTGTTATTGCATATTTAGGTTTATTGCTATGAAACATTAGGTTATTAAAATGAAAGAATAGGTTATTGCTATGAAACATTAGGTTATTGCTATTTCATATTTAAGTTGGTTATTACTAATGAATAGTTTATTGCTAACGTTATGAATAAATTTATTTATTGCAACCGTGACACATATGAGTATTTAAAATTGTACATGTACTTACAGTTATGCTGTATGAAAAGATAATATTTCTATCAAAGGATTGATACCAAAAGGAACCTACATGTGATTAATGATGAAGCAGGTTAGTTCTGAGTGGAGAATAAAACCCGAATGAGTCGAGAAGTTACTGATACAGCCTATACAGGCAGCAAAAAAAAAAAATGTACACCCACATCAACTCTAAGGTAAACTTATTGAATTTACCTTTGTCCTACTAAGCCATTCTGGATACTGGTAGAACCATCGCCGCAATACCCGATGGCAGAGATTATGGTTGAGTTTTAATTCATTCCCGATTGTCGTACAGTCTCTCCCAGGAGAGATATGTCTCATTATACGAGTGGATAACTCGACCCCACAACATTGTTATACTTAACAAAGAAGATAGAGCGAAACATTGAACCAAAAGCTTCTCATCTATGTATCCGGAATGGTCCTCAATAGGGTTTCATCTTTAATTCAAAGTAAAAATTATGATAATTGTGCAAGTAATCGTCACTCGTATATAATCATAAATGTAAATGGCATTTTGCAAGTTAAATTTAAAAACATAATTATTTTACCAACAGAGATTAACATTTCTCTGAATAAATTTACAATTTTTTTCCCGAAGTAATGGGTAAAGATGTGCATTCTTGATATTTTCTTCCTGGAATTCTCTCAGAAAGAATATTCAGTAACTTTTAAGGGAATGAATTTTTCATAGGGCCATAAAACTGTCTCGAATAAATTGTTTTCCAGCGTCATGCTCGGTTCTTTTAACTAGTATCATAAATAATGGTGCTCTAAAATAAAAATACGGCGGTCAAATTATTTTTATTCTATTTCGAAATAGTATGCAAGATTCACATCTAGTTTGAAATTGTATGAACCACAATTTTTTTTTTCCTTAGAACGGTGAGAAGTAATTTATAACTTTTTTTTTTTTACTTATTCGTAGATATTATTGGGAGGAAATATGGCAATCATCAAAACATACCTTCTAATTTTTGATAAATCTCCACTTATAGTCATCCTTATAGATTTTAATTTCTGTTAAACTTTATACATCTTCCAGTATCACCTTAAAAACTTATTTCAGCATCCTTGGATTTAACGCCCACCCAAAACTGTGATTAAAAATTTCAGTGCCTATTTCCCAATGGTAATGCCTGCTTGATAATAAAATAACCAAGAAAAAAAATTACACGTTTTTTTATTTTAGAATTTTATAAATCGACTCTTTTTTTCAAATCGAATTTTGAAAGTCAACTTCGGCCACAATTGATTTGATTAGTAATAAAGTTTGACGATTATATTACATAAGTATTTGCTATATTTTATTACGTATTTTATATAAAAATGCATTAATATACTTTAATAAAATAAAAAAATGCTTAAACACTTTCTATTTTATTTGATACTTATAAGATTATTCATTTAATTAATATAAAAAGGGGCACCTTAATTTGTAATACAAGAAAAGTATGGTTCTAGTAATAAATTATGTAATACAGACATTAAAAAATATGAATCAATATAATTTACAATATTTCATTCTTATGATTATTGATTTTTTGAATATTTTACCTCTTTTATTTATGAAAAAGTGTTAATAATATTGGTTCAATTAATATTTTTTTTAAATTTCATATTCTATAGATAAAATAATTAACCCATACAATCCCCGCTATCCTAAAGACGAACTTAAATAATTCATAAAAAATACTTATGAATGCCCTAATCATACTCTTACTTTTAAAATATTTGCATTATAAAGAAATAAATTTTTTAGGTTAAAAATAATTTAAATGCAGTGTAGTCCATTTTTAGGATCTAAGGCAACCCTGTCTACCACCTAATTAGTTCACTGGATAAGATGACCTAGCTTCCCTTCAGAATTCTCCATTTATGTCTTCTAAAGATCGTATAATACAAAAACCTAAACATTACGAGAATGAAACTGATACGAAATTTTATTCCAAAATAGTAATTTCTGACATATTTTTTTCTCTGTGTGCATATGAAGTCTATTCATTTGTGTGCATACATTTGCTCAGTGAAATTCATACAGATTTTCACATGAAGATGTGTATGCGATGTTATGCGCGTATGTGAACAAGATAACTAGAAAATTCAGAAAAACTGGCGCACAGTTTCAAATTCAAACAAAATTCAAATTTGGCGCACAGTTTGTCACCATAATAAAAGACATGTGCCGATTTTTAGACTAAATTCTTTGTATTCATGTAAAATGTATATGATAGCGACAATCTTAACTTAAAATAAGCTAAATGCAGGAGCTAAAAAAATTATATTTGCCTAATTGTAGATAAATCACTGTCAAATTCTGAACAAAAACAATTACAGAAAAATGTTTGCTTCAAAACATTCTTTGATTCGTTTCGATATCACGAAACTTAACACAAAAGTATATATAAAAAAAAAACTACACACGAAATTTGATAGAAGAGCACTTCTACAGCAAATGATTATAATTCATTTGTTCGTTTCAAGGAACAATCTTGAATACTCCAATTCTTCTAAAAATGACACTAATTAATATATTTATAGAATATTTGCAACAAATTAAGTTCCAATAATTAGCGAAGCTTTGAATAAGTGTAGCTGTAAAAGCATATTTGTTCACAAAAAGCGTTGCCATTCGACATCAAGTAATAAGAGTGATTTCTGTGTCACGTAAATTAGCGTTTTATACACATAGATATTTTATAAATTCAAAATATGTCATTACAGTCTATCTTTTAAAAATATGTCATTTTTCCAATAATTCTATCATGAATGATTTAATAAGAATGAAAAGCGATATCAATAAAAATTTGACAACAACATTACAGAAGAACATGATTATGGTATGGAAAAATGATTTGAAACATTAAAAGAACGGTTACAAACATTAAGCAACAATTGCATGGGCAATATATTCCAGTTTTAGTATGATACAGCTCATTTTGAGCATATAACGTAAATTAAAATTTACTCCAGTTATTAACTGTGGCCAGTTATCAGTTAAAAATCGATTGAATCAGCTTTAAACAGTGTAAAGTGAAATGTATGGAACTTCTGAAATACTGAAGCCATTCCATTTTCTGCAGAGCTTATTGAAAATTTATGCATACGATGACAGATAACAATAGTATTCTAAAGTTGCATGCGATAGTCTTTTTAACAGATTCTGGCAATAACATCGCAGACAATAAAATGGTAAATCAGAAATAACACAATGAAAGTAACGGCGCTCCTCGCCAAAGCTGACAGCGACGGGGGAGAAGATTTTTCTTGCGCGACATCACAAAACATCACGCCTAAGGCGAAGGTTCGACAAGATTTATCTCTGAATATTGCACGATCGACCACTTAGAAGTTTTCACACTCTACCCAATGACCGAAGGAAATTTTGTGCAATGCGCAGTGGCAACGACGAAAACCGTTTGCCACAATAGCTCTGGAACAAAGAAAAAAGAAAAAAAAAGTGCTACTTCGTAGTCATTTGAGGTAATACAATGCTGCTTAATGTTTCATTTCCATTGAATGGAAAACAAGGAGCTGGATTGCAAAGTTGAGGTGTTATTTAAACAAAAAGGGAGAGAGGATTATTTTCCAAAATTGCTTACCATCAAGTTTGCAAATAAGGCTTGATTACAATCTACGCATTTGAAACCAGCAAATCTCGCCAAATGTTACCAACAATATGAAAAAATGAAGCACATTAAGTTCGCAATTTATATACTTAATGAGCTTTTAAACAGCTTCAAAGTAATTGCTATAATTTCGGAATGGAGAGTGTTTTAACTTTTTCATTAATATTGAGCATTTTTATTTTTTTTTGCAGCTAAGTAATCTACTTAAGCTCTATTCAGGGAATTTTAAGAATTATTTTCTAAGGATGGAAATTCAAAACATTATTTGTCACAAGATTTGCATACATCTAAAATATGCAGTTAAATTCAAAAGATAATTAGTTTTAAAATTAAATTTTACATCTCTTTCGACAATTTATCTCTAACAGCCATGTGCCTAAGGGCTGAATAATAAGTAAGTTTGATATTGTATTGGCCACAGTTTTATTTTGAAAATAAACTAATGAGCAAATTTTATGCCAAGCAAAATTTTGAAATTGTTAGTCCCTTGGATTTGAAATGAGAGGTTTACAGATTCTAAAAAAAAGTTCCATCATAGAGCATCGGCGCTCGATTCTCTCATGAGATATTGTGATGAATCGGAACACATTTAAATTCATCTTTATCGAAGATTCATCATTATAGAAAAGATGGAAGAAGTAAATTTAGATTTAAATTGTCATTACTGTTTTATTTTAGGATCCCGAGACTAGTACTTTTCGACGCTTGCAATACACTAAGGGGTGGAAAGCAAAAAAATAAAGGGTTATTACGCCTCCTAATTCCACGAATAATCTGAGTTCACCCTATCACCATCTCTTGTTAGCTAAATGTAAACATCCTACTGAGAGCGCTAGAGAGAGCCCGTTTTTTCCGTGTTTTGGCTGGTTTGTTAGACAATATCATTTGTATCAATCCAAAATTATTGTATTAAACTACACTTAGTGAAACAGTATTTGAGGAAAGAACCTATCATTGAAGAAAATACTTTATTATTTACTTTTTTATTTATGCCTTATTATACTTATTTTTATTATTATTATTATTTTCCAAGTAACAAATCTAGATTCATAATGGTTTTACTGAACAAAACCGGAAATAACTAGAAAAAACCGGTTTTCCATAGCGCTGTTAATTAAAACGCGTTTTACATAGTTAATTCACGTTTTGATTACTTCGGGTTTTTACTGTAACATATATACACAGGCAAGAATACAGACGAAGAAACAGTTTACCGAATATATTAACAAGTTCTGGAAGAACACTAAAAGGAAAACTTAAAAGCAGACGATTCACAGACAGTTAATAATTTTGGTCAAGGACAATTGTCTCTCTGAAAAATAACTGTCTGCCTGAAATCTTGAAGTACTCAGGTTTTATTTTCCATCTCTGTTAATTTTATACTAATATAAAACAATATGTTCAAAGTGGTTAGAATTTAAACATTCCTATTGAAAGTACTATA
The DNA here is from genome assembly GCA_026543865.1 of Argiope aurantia. Taxonomy (NCBI): domain Eukaryota; kingdom Metazoa; phylum Arthropoda; class Arachnida; order Araneae; family Araneidae; genus Argiope; species Argiope aurantia. Next base: position 584,021 of record JAPMOR010102824.1, read on the forward strand.
AAGAATGACAAGGAATTGTCGGCAGTATGCATTTCTAAAAGTTTGGAAACGATAGACGCAAAATTGTTCAAACTTAAAAGAAGAAGCACTTTGTACAAATAGCCATCATTTACTTAAGAACCTAATATGCTTTAATTCAATGGACATTTGGATGTTTATGGTGATTGTTAAAATCCATTACACTCCTTGATGATGGTGATGTCATTATCCGTGTTACAACGGAAAGAGGGGTGCAGTAGCTTCTGAGGATAAAGACCCCTTGTCACCCGAGGGCAGAAGTCTTACTTCTAGCTGATATGAAGATAACATACTCTCGCTTGCACAACCCCTTTTTACAGGATGGGGGGAGGAGGCTCTTTCACACTTCTCGCGGTAGTATACAGGGTAAAGAACAACCATGCCCGAACCAGGACTCGAACCCGGGACGCCCAAATCACGGGGAAGACACGCTACCCCTAATCCAGGACCCCGGCATTACACTCCGTATTGCTTACAATTAACAAATGACATGCATCATGGTTTATGATTAAAACTAAATCGTGTTCGTATTAAGAACCTCTCCTAGGACTAGCAAAGATACCTTGAATATCCTCATGTCATTTATATGCTCTCGTATACAACGTATAGAAAAAATATTGTGATCATCAAAAAATTCGACTTGAAATTTTGACGAATCGCCGTTTCAGACCTCTTTCAATGCTGAAAAAATGCTTTTGCAATCATATCTGTCTGCCCGTGAGAAGAGAATAAAAACACATTGAGCTAGACCAATAAAATTTGGTATATGGACTTCTGGTTTTCAAAAACAAGGAAAATATCTAATAACAAAATGCTAAGAGCTATGTAGATAAAATTTGGTACGCAGATTTAGCATCTAAAATACAGATTTTTATCAAATTTTGAATGAAATCAATGAAAAGATGGACCGTTTATCATTCGATAATTTCACATGCATGTAAACAAAATACTCATCACGCAATGACTTAAATCAATGAAGTTCAGAATCTTGTTCGTGATTAGTGTGACCTTGTGACACCAACTGTAATTCCATGTCAAATTTTGGTGCACATTCATCTACGAAAAAACGTCTAAAATTCATATACTTTCTATAGATTCTCTATAGATAGATATAATCTCTATAGATAAAAATGCTAGATTCACACTAAGGATCTATGTTTCTTAACTATCTTTCATCCAAGCCATGCAAAAATTCGCTTCCTTACCGAAAGTCCACGATTTTTTGAGCGAAGGCAGATAAAAATTTATTGCGAGGGAAACTTTCTGGCAGACCATTCCCACTTTTTGGAATTTCATGCTGTTCGATTTTCCATGTTCTAAAATGCATATCATTTAGATTTGGCATTTCATTGTCTTTCTTTCTTTTTTATTGTTTATTTTTCTTTCTTATTCTTTTTTTTTCTATGTAACTCATTTATAAAGGATGCTTTTATTGTAATCTTTCGTTATCTTTATATTTGTAAATAATTAATTCAAATTATAAAATGTTCTTAATCTGTTTTGATGTACAAAATTATTCAGAAGTCCAAATAAAGTTTAAAAAAATTAATAAGTCTGGAAAATGAATGATGATAGGAAACAGCTTGTCATGGAAATAAAACCGTTTTTCTTTTCTTTTTGCTTTGTCTTGACATAAAAATGTTAGTATAGTGAATTAGAATTTAAACGCCACATGGTTCTACAATTATTGGAACGATGCGTCATATAAACGAAAGCATTTGTCAAAGTAAACCCTTGTAGTGACGCACGTGTATTTTTGTTGTTGTTGTTATTGTTGTTGTTAAACTGTGCCATTTTTTTTTATTTAGAAACTTAGCAGTTAGACGAGGAAGCAAACTTTTTTCATAAAAATTATGAGTTGGAAGCTCCAAAAGTGTTGTGAAAATGTAATTCATCGTTTGACGACTGAGCTCCTGAAAAATAGGTGACACGCCAAGCATTTTACAGTATTATTTAGGAATCATTTATAAAGTATTGCTTCATAAATTATAGAAACGCCCAATGGTTTAAATTGTAAACTAGCTGCCAATAAATTTGAGTTTTGTGACAAGATATCCAGTTTCGTTTTCGTTCTGCACTCATTTCAGTACCATAATTTTCTAGAATATGTTATTTTATAAGAATAAATTAACATTATATAAACATTTGAAACTTATCCTTTTATGTTCACATACAAAACCGACGATAATAAAAGATCGGATGAAGTTCTACTTTCGCCGCCTATCGCCCATTAGAATAATAAAGCATTCCACTCTACCGCAGAACGGACGCTGGAAATTAATTATACTTCCGACGGATTCCCCCACAGATAGGATAATACTTTCTAGCCCAAGCACTCTCGACTGCAAATGGATGGTTATACATAATTAAATTTCTGTGTTAGTCTTCTCGTATAAACGTAAAAGCGTAGATAGTTGCTTACACATTCTTGCCAGCTGCAGTTCCATCATTATTCTTGCATGCTAAAACATTCTTTATGCAGAGCAGGTGGAAATCTAATATAGCAGTCTTGGTGTAAATAGAAAATCGGTTTCTAATTTCCGTATAATTGTGTGTATAAAGGAAATGCTTTTAATTATAAAATGTTTCCCCACAAGAGTCTTGAGTGGATTTTATGCTCTCTTTATGAAGAGTTTTGCTTTGAAATGACAATGTTTTCTCAGTTCCATCGCGGGATGTTATGTCTGGGATATATAAAGGAGGAAATCAAGTTCGTGCAAAAATCGATACTGTTTCGTTTGAGCTAGAACGTGTCTTTCACATTGTGTTTGAAAATAACAATACTGTAATTCTATGTATAACATAAATCTCTATCTCTACTAATTATAGAGAATGCGTATGTGTATTTTGGCTCACTATAGGTCAAATCCTTTGCTCTACAACTAACAAATTTGGTATAAATATATTTTGGAGAAAAGAAATGCGCACTATGGTATTTTTTTTATAATTTCAATTAATTGTAAATTATATAAGATTTTGATGTTTTCTAAGCTTACTTTCAAAAATATCATTGAGTAAAAATTATCTTTATGCCATTTCACAAATCTAAGAATTTTGTTTTGACTTATACCTAATAAACTTTGTGCAATTTTTACCTGAATTTTTAAAAAAATTTCAAACAATTTTTGTATATTTTTATTCTTGCAATGGAATTCAAACTTTTCATGGTACCCTTAAATAATTAATTGCGTAATTTTCTTTCATTGTTGAAAATTTAAGAAGAAATATCCCGCTTATTATCTGCATACTATACTTAAAAAAAATAAGGAAACAAAGTTACGTAACGAAGAAAGGCAACTCGCAATTAGAAATATATTACCTGAGCAGTTACGGCTTTATCGATACAATTATATCTTGGGACTTGTCTAAATTAATAGAGGTCATGTATTTAGTCATAGGTACGATATGTATAATCTTATTAAAATAAGGTAGTTTTAATGTCCTTCACAAGTTAATGTCTGCACATACTTTACTTAAAAAATCATGGATTTTTACTTATGTATAAATGATTTAATTAAAATCGGATACATTTAATTTAAAGTTAAACAAAGAAGACTATTCTGGTATAATAAAGGAAATTGCTATATCGAACCTCTGTTATTCGTTAAAATATTTTATGCATTAAAAACGTTAAAAAAGAAAATTAAAAAAAAATTTTTTAATCTTTCTCTAATTAATAACCTTCTTATTTCTGCATTTTTTTATGTTACTTTTTAAATTTCATTACTTTTCAAATGAAATATGAGACAGTCTAGGATAGTTTATGAAAAATCAGACAATTCTATTTGTATAAACCATATACTATAAATTTCTAAATGCCCCATCTAATCCTGGTAACTGAGCACCAAATTATTTCTCTCCTTTGAAGGCATGTCAATATTGATGGGCATAAACATTTATGTAACAGTTGTTTCTAAAAACTATCGCTAAAAATATTTTAATCTCTATCTGTAATTTAAAAAAAAATGTGTATCGGGTATTCGCGCGTGCGCACGTACGTGTTTGTGTTGGCTCTCGACAGATCAGACCGTCAGACCAAGAGCTACGAAATTTGGCCTAGATATATTTTAAAATCGTGCACATCGGAGAAATTTTTAAAAATATTTAATTAGAATTTTAAGTAATTTGAAAATAAGTTAGATTTTAATGTTTTTACACAATAACTTCCAAAAATTATTCTTATTCTATTCTATAGTCTAAAACACTATCTTTTCAACGATGCCGATTTATTTAAGATAAAATTCTTTAATTTAGATTTAATTAACTTTTAAACATATCTATGAATACATATCACAACAATATTTTCACTTTTGTGAATGAAATCGAAATCGTTCCGCCAAATATTTGATAGCATTAGTTTATTTCATTGTTCAAAGCTAAAGAAAGGTTTCTTTTATTATCTATGTAACTTACAGAACAAATAAAAAGTAAAATAACTTTACATTTAGAAGATAAAGGAATTGAACATAATGGAACTATGATGTCATGGAAATGGTCATTATTAGAAAAGTTAATACATACAATGAACAAGCATATGTAAATATATTAAAATAACAGGTCTTTAAAGTCTGCAAATTTGGCGGAATCATTATATATACGATTTAATGGAAATCATACATAACCAAAATCTCTGGCGAATCAGCTGGACGTTAAAATCAACTAGTATATAAACAAAAAAGAGAATGTAGGTATTTTTTGCTACCCAAATTTTATTAATGTTTGAAAAAACACAGAAATTTTGAGTGTATATTAATTAAGAAATATGAAAAGTTGTTTACGATTTTTCTTTCAATAATTTTAATTTCAATGCAAATTCCACACCTAAGCAAATTATTTCATATTTGTCTGAATAAATAATTTATAACACTTCTTGAAAACTATAATTTCAATCTTGTATATAAAAATTTTCTTAGATAAAATAATTATATAAAAGGACATTGTAAAACTTACATTAATTAATAGTTAAAGCAATATCCTATATCGTCTAATTATGGAGAGACAAAATATATATCTCGTCTCTCCATAACTAGATATACTGAGATATAGATATACTGAGTAGACAAAATTTTATGAAAAACATCCGAATTAACAAAGAAATTCTGTTATATCCAAAAGAAATCCATAGATTCGAATGGTGTCTTGTATTTAATTTTTGTAATAAATTCCCGCAATAGAAACAATAATCAATAGATATTCATAAAATAATTAATATTTTTAACTATCATAGGATGAACAAAGCAAAGAAATAATGTTCAACCCATTTCTCTAGATAACAGTTGCGAAAACCTTCAGAATGATGTTCCAATTCTGCAAATGAAGTACAGACGGAAAAGCGTAGGCTTTAGAAAAATATTTCTTCTTAAGAATCATGCCTTTTATACAGTAAGAATAAAAAAATTTAGGTAAAAATAACGCAAGGATGGGATAAAAAATTCACTTTCTACAAAAAATTACACGTTTATTATTTTCAGTAGAAAGTGTAATCCCATTCTCATCATTCCAAATTCCAAATGTATTTACAATATATTGAAGTTATATTAGATTTTGAGAGAAAATCTCTAGATTGTCAACACAAAGTATTCCAGAATTATACAAAAATGAAAAAGTAAGTTGTCTTCTTTAGAAAACATTTAAAAAAAATTGCACTTAAAACTTTTCTTTGAGAAAAAAATATTCAACTTAATAATAGTTGTGAAAATCTACTGTTACTAGAAACCTACCTAAAACTAGAAAAAAATCAAAACAAAAATTTGCAAGAAAATAGGTATGCCATTTTATAATCAAAATAAAATTAAATACTGAAAATTCTATAACATTATTTATAATCGCCTCTTTTCCGTGTCAAATAATATAAATATGAAGAATTCTGAATATTTTTGCTTCAAGGATAAAAATATAATGAATTATGAGATTATTTTTATGATAACTGTTATATAAGGTATGAACAAATATATCCATTTTTTAGAAGTGATATAGGAAACCTATATTTATTTTCGTTCAAGAGTTTTTAAAAGGCAATTCTTTAAAGCAATCGGTTTTGAGATGAAAGAGTTGAAAATTTTTCCTCCAATTTTAATACTGAAATCACAATGGCTTCATATCTCTTTGCAGAAAATATTTTCTCATTTCATAATATGTTTCACAAATAATGTTTGTTAGAGCCTGATTCCAGGCATGCTAATTGAGATTTCATCTAGTGTTGAATATTATCATGAGATTGGGACAACGCTTTTATTACAGATCTTGAACGCATTGTAATATGGAAAATATTTATGCGTCTCGAGATGGATCATTCATAACACATCTTGTTACTAAAAATTGGAATGTAGCATTCAGAGCTGTAGTTTCTCACAAATAATCTCCTATATCTATGATGTTAGCAAATATGTTAGGAAAGAATATAAAGTAATTTCAGCATTTAAAATAAGAAAGAAACCTGATGAATAGTGTTAGTTACTTAATTTTTTTTAACAAATAGTGGTCGTTTGGTTGGATAAAAATATCGATTATGTTTAATTTCAATGAAATCTTTTTCCAGAACTTGATACTCATGATCCATTCAATAAAATCTGAATCTTCAACAAAACTCAATAAGATTCTTCAATAAATTCGAATTGTGAACGACATTAAAGACGTGTAATTTTAGCAACTTTTACATTAGTTTTGTTTAATATATGCATGAATTTTCCAGAGTATCATGATGTCATAGTGACGTTCAAAACTTGACTTGAGTAATCGATTTCAAATTGCACGTTCTTCTTTGCGGGTAAAGTAACTTGACTTCTTTCGCAAATAAGCTGCGCAGATAATAAGGGGAATCGGTTTTCTACTTTCAACAAGGGTAAAAAAATCGCACCATTAAAAATTTGATAAAAAAAATGAAAATGGTTCAAATTTCATTACAGCAATGAAATTCATTGTTAAAAATTATTTAAAAGAAATATTTTTAAAAAAATTCAAAATTTAGAGAAAATTTGCACGCCAATTTAATTGGCATGTAAAATCTTTTTTAATTTTAAAATTGCTTGTAAATTAGTTTTTGTGCAATAATATGTTTTCTTGATCATCTCAGAAAAATTTCAAAATCTCAAATTTTAATCAATTAAAATTTTTTAAAAATCGCTTTCAGTTACACATTTTTATTCTTCAACCATATATGTTGATCAGCCAGAAAATAAAGACCGTTTAATTATACAAAATAAAAAGCACGATATTTACACACAGAAAAAAATAATTCTATTACATATATGAAACTTTCTTCACTTTTCTATATAATAATCCTTCCGAATAATCATCGCAGAATATTTCGTAGCTCTGGTTTGTAGACCACTAACAGATATTCACAGATAAACATTTTCTTTCTTTATTAGTAGGGAGCCTCGCTCCCTATTCGTTTTTCTCACCAACCCGATGTCGTCCGATATTGAATACGATTTTCGTCAGTTCCAGTTAGCACTATCTATTCGTATTATGCTGGAAGCTTAATCTTTCGGTAGGAAGAATATACATTTTCTGATGTTTACTTCTGATTCAAAAAGAACTACAATGAGTCCCACAATCCAATACCTAAACGTTGAATCAATTTTTCATATTTTGCCACCAACTTAACATATTCATAATCAGTTTTTCTTTTCAAATTGCTAGATTCTCACTTGCACTTCCTTAGCATTTCTTTTCTTTATCTGATGTCGTTGGAAATCCCATTACTATTTTTAAAAAAACGAATTTAATACGTGTTTTGCTTAGATATTCAGCGATTGCTAGACAAGAGACGGAAAAATTTCGCTACTCGAAAGAGATAAGAAAAATCTAATTTGGTTTATTTATTTTAGAGCTTCGTTTTAAAGTAACACTAGGGCTATTTTGGGATGGATCTGGTAATTTTGAACCGCACCGCTATCAGATTATGAGGGCAATACCTGAAATGGCACCACCCTCTCCAAATTTCCACGCCAGTGAAAGGACGTTTGGCCCCAATGGATTTGGCGTATACCATGTCCGTTTACTCGACGGTTCTTCTGTGGAATCGGGTCTCGAGACTGAAACCCTTCTGCTCTGAAGCCGAGACCTTACCACTAGGCTACCGCGGCCCCATAAACAAACCGAAAAGTTATTAATCAGTGTTGCCACAAACGATGTGCCTAACGTTGAGTTAACCAATAATATTACTTTAAACTCATTGGGTGTTAATTAAATCGTTGTTTTTCCTTTTTTCACCTCTTCCGACCAAGGGCAATATATATACTTACTATGACGTAATAATAATTTTCATTAAATATTTTATACAATACTGGCGAAGCAAACCTCAAATGTCATGGGTCAAGTGACTACCTTTTTTACCAATCACAAAGCGAAAAAAACGGAATTTTTACATAATTTTTTTATAAACAGTTGTACTGAATTAAGGAAGTGTGACAGAAGATATAAAATACCCCTACTTTGATACTAATGCTGCATGTGAAATGGCATGCTCCTTGCTACTTTAAGTGTTAAAAAAAATTTCCGTAGCTGGTTAGCGACAATTTTTGTTATTTCTATAGAATTGTAACAAAGACATAACTAGTCGATTTCCTTTATAAAGAAAACTTATCAAAATATGCACAGAAAATTCCATAGAGAAAGAACGTGATCTTTTCGAAAGATCTTGCTTATAAAGAACGAAAACATGCAAAAATCACGAATCCAATGAAACATTGCAAAAACTACGAGTAACGATAAATACGAGAACATACAGTGTCTCACAAAAGTGATGGGACACTTGTGCTTTACAAAAGGAAACTGTAATAAAATAAATTAAAAAAACACGTACAAATTTTTTGTGGGTGTGTTTCATACTTAAATATAGTAACAATTATTACATAACATACATTTTGTCAAAATATTAAAATATTAATTTAATAAAAATACAATTGTTTAGAACGGAGCAAAAAATAGCTCACATAAGTGATGGGACACCATTAGATATGCCACCAAAATCGTCTGTAAAGGCAATAAAAATATTTTTGGTGGTTTTATTTGTACTCAAAAGCAATTGACAATAATTTATAAAATCGTCTGTAGTATTTCTCTCCAGTTTGTTTTGGAATTTTTGTGTTTTTTAGCTCTGTGCAGCCATGAAAGCTAAACAAAAAGAAACTTCGCATGAAATTCGAAAATTAGTTATTAATTTGCATATTGAACGTGGAAAATCTATTAGAAAAACTGCTGAAACAGTTAACTTGAGTCATTCAATAGTTTTCAATATCATTAAACGTTATAAAAAGAATCATATTATTTAGGATAAAAGAAGACCTGGCCGATCATCAAAGCTATCCAATGGAATAAAGCGAAATATCGTTCGAAATATTAAAAAAAAATCCAAGAAAGAGTGCTCCTAAAGTTGCTGCTGATTTACAAGCATTATATGGAATAATTGTTAATCCTGAGACTTTTAGAAGGGTAATTCGATCTGCTGGATATCACGGTAGAGTAGCCAGGAAAAAATTCTTCGTAAGTGAAAAGAATAGAAAACTCAGACTAGCTTTCGCAAAATCCAACATAAATAAGAATTCTGATTACTGGAAAAGTTATATTTGCTGATGAGACTAAATTTAATATATTTGTTTCTGACGGTAGAATCTTGGTGTGGAGAAAACCCAGGGAAGAATTTCGCAAACAGAACTTGGTGCCAACAGTAAAACATGGTGGTGGAGGAGTTATGGTACGGGGGTGTATGTCGTCCGCTTGAATTGGTAATCTTGTTTTTATTGACAATATAATGGATCAGTACATTGACATTTTAAAGCAAAATTTGAAATCTTCAGCACGAAAATTGAACCTTTATAACGATTTTAAATTCTTCCAGGACAATGACTCCAAGCACACTGCTTTAAACGTTAGACTCTGGCTGCTGTATAACAGTCCTGAAATAATAAAAACACCACCATAATCTCCAGACGTAAATACCATAGAGAATATTTGGCAAGAATTGGAATTAAGAATTCGCAAACACACCATTTCTTCAAAACAACAATTAAAATCGGATCTTCAAGAAGAATGGAGTAAAATCACTCAAGAAATCACAAAAAAATTAGTCGAATCCATCCCAAGAAGATTAAATCATGTTTTAAAAGTAAAAGGAAATTCAACAAAATATTAAAACCTTTTAAAAATTAAAATTTTTGGATAAATATTTGATTGAAAAGTAAGTGTCCCATCACTTATGTGAGCCATTTTTTGCTCCGTTCTAAACAATTGTATTTTTATTAAATTAATATTTTAATATTTTGACAAAATGTATGTTATGTAATAATTGTTACTAACTTTAAATATGAAACACACCCAAAAAAATTTTGTACATGTTTATTTATTTATTTTATTACAGTTTCCTTTTGTAAAACACAAGTGTCCCATCACTTTTGTGAGACACTGTATATCTTTGGCATAAATAAATCTTCATAACTATATTTTTAATGCAGACAAAAATAAATTCTTTCAGGAAATCCAAAATTAGTGATATCTTTATTTTATAAAATAAAATTAAAAAAAGAAAAGAAATTCGATATATTTTTTAAATGCATTATTAAAAATAAAATTTCATTATTTTTAAAGGGTATATGATTAAATCTTATTCATTACAACGGCATTAATATGAACTTCGTTTACTGAGACGAAAACTGGCAGCTAGACAAAAATTGTTATTTTTGTTTATGCTCTAATCTTAGATCAATTTTATGCATGTTTTGACTTCTGTTTTTAGAACGAAAAGATTTTATTCAAGAGTATAAGAGTATTTTAATGGTCATCGAAAATTCTTACTGTTAACTTTCATAACTGGTCTTCTAATGAAATTAATGTCAGAAAAATGTTATAAAATCTATCTGCGTATGACTAATAAATTTATATAAAATTGCAAACTAAACAACGAACCATTTATTTACTTTTTGCATCATTGTGTTGCAGTTTACAGAACTAATGTACTAATAAAAATATATTTTATTGCATGATATGGAGAGCGTATATTTTTTTTACATTAAAACGAAACATCTGAATTGTTTGTTAGTGCATAACCGAGGCTTGCAGGGGGCCTGTAAGTGATGCTAATTAATTTTCATTCTTTCGCTATTTTTCTTTCAAAACCAGTTATTTTTTATTTAATTTAATATCTATAATTTAATGTTTTAAGTAGTAAATATTACTTCAAACAGAAATAAAATTTCATTTCAGATGCTCTGCAGAGGAATTGGTCTCTGCATTCTGATAATAAAAAAATAAATTTAAAATAAAATTACTTTAAAAATTCTAGATTTTTAAAAAATTTATTTTAAATACAAAGCTCGCCAGATTTTGAAAGGTAAATAATTCCAAAAAACTGAAGAATACTAACAGGGAAGGTCTCCCTAAAATTTTCTCGCATACTCTCAACTAAACATGTAATCTCTCTCCCCCCCCTCCCCCTTCAATTGCAATTTCAATGAAATTTAAATCATCGCGTTTACATGCATGTGAAAGTCCAGACCGACATACAATCAGTTCATTGGCAGATTTTATTTAAAGAGTCTATAGTTTAGATGCATAAATTTTGATTTTTTTGTACATGCCACTGAAATAACCATAGTCATTAAGCGCCCCACTCTCTTTATTTATCCCCTTAGTCAGGAGCTCATGATAGTTATCTATTTTGCCTTTTTAATAATCTGGTCCTGTCTTTTGTACAATGATTATCTCAGGCTATATTCTTCAAATTCTTTACATACTTACCCCCAAACCCATATTGATTACATCTCACCGATGACAGTACATGCCTCCTACGAGAAGGGTCTTCTGTGATGAGCCGTCATTTAGGTTTATCCGAATGCCTTGAGTTGGAAGGGGATATGGTCTTGTTCTTGCAGTATATATATATATCAAAACTTTCACATGATATTTTGTACAAATTATATTTTTACTAGTGCTAAAATATTTTTCTAATAAAAAATTCAACATTGCGCCTTTTACAGACCAGGTTATAAGTGAAAATTGTTTTTTCATCTCACGAAATAGGATTATTCAAAGGAAAATACCAAAAACGAATATTCGTACTCGGTTGAAAGTGAAGTCCCATTCTATTAGTGAAAGTAACGATTAATGTTACACTGTATCAGAATCAGGTTTATAATCTCATTTCATGCTGATTATTTGCACATAAAATTAAAGAAATATACATCGTAATTCATAAACAGAATTATTTGTTTAATAAGCAAATTAATTAAAATATGTTTAATGAGCAAATTAATTAAAATCTGATTAATAAGGAAATTAATTAAAATCTGTTTAATAAGCAAATTAATGAAAATCTAAGGGTTATTCACATTTAAGAAACCAAAATATAATCATTTTGCCTTATAAACTTTATTTCTAAAATTTATAATTAATTTATATTAATCTATAATAAAAAAGCAAGCATTTTTGTTAACAATTTTATCAAAAAATGATGCATTTATAATCTTTCAAAAAAGGTTCTAAATTATAAATAGAACAAAGTATTTTTAGAATTATTTTTCTGCTATTTAAAAATTACTGTATGAATAGATTCCAAGAATATATTTTTTCTTTGCTCTGCAACATAATGAGATTTTTGAATGCAATACCATACCTAACGGGGAAAAAGAAATAACACAGAAGAGGATAATTAAGCATTTTTCTCAAGATCACATTTAACGAATAACCAAGAAAATTTAATTAAATTTAATATAAAGCCAGGAAAAATGCTTAATATTCTCAAGAGAGAAAAAAATAATTACTCATAGTTCTGCTTGGCTTTTATTACTTTCGTATACGTGAGGACTATAATATTTAAAGAGAAAATATTACAGTCCGCAAAGGCCATTAGTTTGTGATGAATACACACATTTTAGATATCTCCGAGTTCCAAAAATAAATATTTTTGAAATTATATTAGTTAATGGACACGATAAATCAAATATACAACGAGCTAAACCAGCGAGATATGATATGTAGTCTTTTTTTATCACAATTTTAGAATATTGAATGTTGGACAGATTAATGAAGATCAATTTTAGAATGTTGGATGAAATACATCAAAACAAAATTTGTCTACCTATCCCTCCCCTATATATATGAATTCAAGGGACTCAGATCTCTCCGAGTCTGGAAATTAAATATTTTTGGAGTTATGTTTATTAGTGGACATAACACAAAACTTCAAAGAATCAGAACAATATGATTTGATATATAGTTCTTTATCACAATTTTATATTTCTATTGAATTTAGAAGAAATAGACAGAGAGGACAAAACAAATCCTATCTTTCTGTTCATCCACACGAATTTGAACTCTGAGAAAAAAACACAAAAGGCTAAATAAAGAAAATTTAGGATATGATCTTATAATCAATTTTGTAGATTTGCACCTAGTATTTAGTCACACTAGATTGATTATTTGTCTTAATGAATGTTCGCCTGAATGTGGACGCGAAAAATAAAAGATTCAGCGATTTAGATACAAGAAATTTGGTACATGGTCACATCATTAACAATATAGTGTTTTATTAAATGTTGAATCCAATCGATTGAAAGCAAGACATCTAAAATTCCTACTCAGCTTGCTTCAACTTACAACAAGGCTACATAAACTATGATATACTCGTATATATGCTAATATATGAAAACGTCGAAAGGGGAACTCTCCTTCTAGTCCATTATTAGAAATTTCATTACACTGTTAGCAATTTTTACTTTCTGGTTTACGAAATATGCGAAGAAAAAATATTGTAATCATTAAACAAATTTTCTTCGACTCCGAAAATATTTTTAGAATTATGTCTATTCGCGTGATAACTCAATAACGCTTTGAGCAAGGCAGAGGAAATGGTATTTGCACCAAACTTCCAGATTTTTATCAAATTTTGAAAGAAACCCATTTAGAAGTCTGTCTGTTTTGCTGTTCAAATATAATGTGGCACAATAAATACCAAATGAAAAGATTTGGATTGGCAAAAATTGGTGCACATGTTTCTCATCTAAAATACAGATCTATATATATGGCACCATATATGATGCTCAAGGAACTGACCTTCTCTCTTTTTGTACTTTGATAGACATTTAAAAGCGATAACTGAGAAGCGCAGTGGCTTAAATATTTGAATCTTTACATGCGATTTTGTGACTACCCAATTTTTGTTTCAATCGGTCAAGAAAAAAAAAAGATCCAAAATACATATTCGATTTTCTGCTCCTTGTGTTTTAACACTACCCCAACGATTAATCGCCAAAAGTCACACATTATTAGGCTCTGTTGTAACCATTGTTTACCAGTATTATAAAATTAATAATATACAAGTGTCTATTGGTTTTTCCTAATTATACTATAAAATATATGATTCTGATGTGAGGGACTCTGAAATAAAAATCTGAGCACTGACAGCCTTCATACATTTGCACAATTTTATACAACAAGGACAGAGATAACTTTATTAGAGAATGTTTTAAGGGGATAACTCGTTGTTTTCTGCATTTCTACCCATAATAAATTAATAAAATTACATCTATCTAAATATAACAAAACTTCGAGTAAAGTGAATTTAAATATATGTAGGTAGAGAAAATGCTCTTACTTATTTCAGTAAAAAAATTATTTATCGTTTTCCTGAATACTGAAGAAAAAAAATTTAGTTACCATAAACCAACAACAGTTGTCTTATCGTGATTCACATGTTAGAATTGACAGATAGTAATAAATGGAACCCTTATTGTCTCTCAAATTAAAAATTGTTTGCTTGTGCTCTATATAAAGTACCTATATAACTTAGAGGTAATGTTTCATTTTCAAGACAGAAGTTTCTAGATTCGACATTCTTTGTACCAAACATAGTCTTAAATATATGGGCTTATTGCCCATTAAATATGAAGATTTGGAGGGCAAGCGTCCCTCCTTTAGCGTTGGGCTGAAGCTAAACAAATTATAAAAGATTCAGAAACTTCTTTATCTGAACAGAGTTTAAAATTATGCCCCGAAATAATTTCATATTTCTTCAAGAATCCTCTATACAATCAAGTTAAAAATTTTGCAAGATATATCAATCACCTAAGCGAGATGTTGGCTCAAATAACATCATTATGAATAGGCATGTTTATAAATGCGTGGTCAGAATATTGAGCACTCTCTACAAAATTTTCAGCGCATTTACAATATGCCCAGAACAATTTTACCAACAGTCGCAAAATATAACTTTTTATAATTACCTTCAACAAAAATCACAATACTATTCCGCTATAAGAGCTGTATTTACATGATGTCTAAGAATTACATCTAACTAACTGAATATATAATGGTCAGGTTAATATTTTCAAAATCTCTTATTTCTGCATGCCTCGAAACATGATTATTTTTTTTTTCATTTCTCTCTTTTTCTCATTTTTAAACATATAGAAGAAATAACCCAGTGGCATTAATTATGAAACATTTCTCTAAGTTTAAATTTGATGAATAACATAGAAGATGTAATTAAATTTCTCCCAGCACCAGGAATGTCACATTCTAAGAAAGATAATTACACCAAGTTATACTTCTCCTGCTTTTTCATGATTAAAAAACTCATTATTCTAAGTAAAATTGCTTTTGCATTGCATTCATGAAAAGATAAACAAAAAAAGTGGGGTGAATGTTCCTTCTTCTACTTGATCTTGCACTCATCACATTAAACAAGATATAAGAAACGAGTATCTCTGGTTCGAAACATTTATACATTGATAGTGCTTTAGAATCAAATTATCTGTCTTATCTTCATCTTGCTTGATTCTATCAGCCGTTGCATTCTGTGTATGATAATTTCATATTATGCAATTTACAAATAAAATGCTATTACATTAAAAAGTTATTATTTTGGAAAACATTAGGTCACAGAATTTCTTTATTCTGTCCTGTCGATTTGAATTGTGAGTCATTTTTTTCAATGAAAGTATTTTAAAAATTTTATTCAGTAACTAACTATATCATGTATATAAAGAATATATTTAATATCCTCACCACTCTATTATGTATAAATGTACTTATTAAAACAGTTCAAAGCTTTATTGTAAAATATATTTTTAAATGCATTAAAACAAAAAAGAAATTTTACAAAAATAAAATTGGTATCAACCAATAGTTAAGGCTTTTTTTTTCATTCTGAAGTAATGTAGAAATTATTTTTTTACACAATTACGTACTCCTAAATTAATGAAAAAATTTAAAGTTTTATTAATATTTAATTAAAAATCCAAATAAAATATTTTTTATAAACACTTACTATCAAAGAAAGTTGCTAATTTTGGTTGCCTTGGGTTCACAGTCTATCTTGCCTAGCATAGTGAACGATTTTTGCATCAATTGTAGTACAGTTTATAAATATGTTTATCTAAAAATATTACCATGTTAAAAAAATCATTTATGCCTGGTGATGAAAAAAATATGTTGTATTTGAATTAAAGAGTCAAACATTTTCGTTGGCATAAATATAAATTCGCAGTAATATCCAAAATGTTCCCTTTTTTTATACCATAAATTTATCGTTTTCTGGCGGCGATTTCGAGTGTTGTAAACCGGCAAAATCCTATTTTATGAAGAAAAAAAAATTAATTTAAATATTAAGACTTGTTCTGTACTATATTTTCTTTTACATTTCTTATTTTATATATTTTTTTCCAATACTTCCTTCGTTCAATTTCAGCTATCTGCTGCGCCAATTCCCCTCCGCCTTCTGAAATAAGAGAAGGAAAAGAAAATTTGAGAAAACCTGCTTTATATAGCTAGAAATTTCTTTTTCAGCGATTCCCTTTTATGGAAAATGACATAGTATGAATGCATGCAGTTTATTCACAGAAGCGAAAGCTTTAACAATTTACTTCTGAAGCCTACTATTAAAACATTATATTAATAAAAAAACACATTCTCAATTAAACACCACTTAAAAATTCAAAAAATTAGTTTTTCAATTATATAAATTTCATTATCCTACAATTTGTCCTCTAATGTTAATAAATATTGAAAAATATTTGAAGTATATTTTACAAAACTTTTGCATTGATTTAGTGTATTTATAATCACGCATATTGTTACAATATATTAAACATGTATTTTCTGTGCACAAGCTACAGCTACTTGTGATAAATAAAAATATACTTTAAAAATAAAATAGATATAGATAAATTAGTTCTAAAATCCCCTTCATTTTACGATGTTTGAGACTAGAGAGTTTTTATTAATCTTTTTAATTATTTTTTCATTTGCCAGCAAATGTATGGAAGAAACAAGAAAATTGCTCACAATAAATTTTACTATTTTTCTCATATAGCAATAAGCAGTCCTGTAAGAAACAATCACTTTAGCTCTTTATTATTTTGTAGTGTGGATTTAGGGTTAAAGAGGCATTCCACTAGTATATTTTGTTTTATGATTAACTTGAAGTTTATAAAAAAAAATTATTTATTTATGTAAAAGTAAATTTAAAGCAAAAATTCATTATTGTTTATTATTAAAAATAAATTATTTATTTACGTAAGATAACTGACATAGCTAAATAGCTATAAATATGTTGAGCAAACCAACTAATTGCAAGAAGAGGATATTTTTTTAATAATCCATAATTTTATTAGACTCTATAGTAAGTCTCAAGTAAATAAACGCAGCAATTGCTTGCACTTTAATAATGAAGATCCATTTCCAGGTTAGAACCATTTTAATACTTAATTTTACAGTATGCAAATGAATAAATTATAATGCTTCATTTCTTTACAATTATTTATTGCATTTTAAGAAACCTTTCCAATAACGAATATTGTTGATTAAACTTTATACAATGTATTTCCTCTATTTTGATGCAATTTATGTACCAAACCAAAGGTAATAGTTAAATCCGAAGATATTACTGCAAATAATTAAAATGGATGAAATATTTTCATTCATCTGAAATAACAAAGGGCATACTAAAAATTATTATTAATATAATCCACTATTTCTATACAGTTCTTCAAAACTGTCGAAAAATTTATGCGTGTAAGTAAAGTAGCTATTTCTATTAATTACTTGCTAATTATTTTATTCAGCTAGTTCTTCTATTAATTTTATTAATTTCTTCATAAGTTAATTTTTTGTAATTGATCTTCCGTTCTTTTCCTAAATTAGTAGATTTATAAAAATATCTCGATGTCAGTTTCATTTTTTTAATGTAATCGAATAATTTAATTTTGATACCGTATGTATGCGGCGTCCTGGCCTAGGGGTAGCGCGTCTTCCCCGTGATCTAGGCGTTCCGCGTTCGAGTCCCGGTTCGTGCATGGTTGTTCTCTTCCTTGTGTTCTCTCTGTGAGGGGTGAATGAGCCCCCCCTGTAAAAAGGGGTTGTGCAAGCAAGTGTGTTTGTGCTATCTTCATTTGAGTTAGAAGTCAGACTTCTGCCCTCGGGTGCTTAGGGATCTTTACCCTCAGAAGCTGCTGTGCAAAAATTTGGCTTAAATAGTCACACGACAAAAAAAATCCGTATGTATGGTGCCATTTAGACGCGAATTTGAGAAAAAAAATTGATCCCTGAGATTCATAAATATTTAAAGTGAAGATTTATAAATTTAAAACTAAAAAATGGAAATTTATCAAAATAAAAAAATTATTTTGTTGCATTTAATAAAAGTGTTTTTTTAAACTAATCTTAACATACTTTGCATACATACCGATATAACTCCTAAAAAAATTGAGTTTCGAATTCAAGGTTCCAAACATCGGATTCAAAAACATCGCGAGGTCAAAAATTTTTTTCGGTTACAAAACTTTCTTTACATATTTTTCGTACATGGAAAAGTACAAAATTCTATGCTGATTACGGATTTTTTTTTGAATATGCGATGCATATCCAAATGTGGCAGCCCTGCTTTGTGAATTTTCTTAGCACGATATTCGAGAAAAGTGGAATTCACGGTTGGCTTGTCTCGAAGAGTTATGATTTAGGGATTGGTCAAAAAGACAAACGGGCATAAAAAGTTAGCGGCAGAGACGTGAGCCAGCACTACAGCTCGCCGACTTTGGATTAACATGAGCTACGCTGTGTTAATCCAAAGTCAAAAAAAAAAAAAAAAAAAAAAAAAAAAACAAAATGTGAGCATGAAATTTATTCTTTTAAAGTTATTGGTAAAAACATCTTATAAAAATATTTTTCTATATGGAATCTTTTGCGGTTATTTTTTTTTCAAAAAAATTATTAATTTTTTTAATTGAAAGTTTGCAAAGCATTCAAAAACTTCCATTTTTTTTTTATATTTTATCTTTCATTTCTTTCGTAGAATAACGAGTGTTCCGATTGAAAATATTGGAGGTATTAATAATATATCTCAACTTTTATTCCTTCTTAGGTCAACGGTTTATTATTACGTTAAATTTTTAAAAAAATCAAGCAATGTTCTTATTCGTAAATTTAAAAACACACCTAGAAAAAATTTTTAGTGTCAGTTTAGTCTTCTTAACAATAAAGTAAAAACAAACAATAACCTTAATTATAGGACTTTAAATATTTGGCATTTAAAGTTTATTTCATAATTAATTTTCTTATTTGAATTAAAATTTTAGAAGTGGTGTTAATTTTATTTTCTATATAATATTAATAGAAGAGAAAATTCAGCAACACATTCGAAAAAGAATTCCGTTACTTTATATATATGAAATTTTCTAATTTCTGGATAAAATTTTTGAAGTACAAAATGGATGTAATGTAAGCAAAATCATTATTCGCAGATTCTTGCTGAGTTGTTTCCTATTTCTGTTAAAACTCTTCAAATAAGATTAATAAAATGGTAAGAAGATAATTCCTGACGTAAAATAACAGAAAATAATAATGTTAATTTTTTAATCAAGAAATCCTGACATTAAACACTTACATTTATAACTTTTTTAATTATTATATGAAAGTTAATATTTTCTCCAATTTTGTCGCAATACGAACTGTATCCAAACAAGAATCAACTACAGGAAAATCACTTTTGAATTTGATTCAATATTTTTGCAGCTTGAATTCCACAAAATTTACGAATATGTTGCCGCATATTTATTGATTTATTGTCGATTACAAGAATTTTGTGAAATTTTTTTATTTAAATTTAGATCAATTAATCGATTTCATGTCAACAAAGTTGAAAACATTTGCCTTTTTTGGGTTATAAAATAATATTCACATTTTTATCCTCATTATATTAGATATATATTACAGATGCGTAATTTTAGATCGTTTGAATATGAAATTTAGTGAATATCATTTTAAAATACATTCTGAGACCATGATATTTGTATTATGCGTGATTGAATAATATGCCAGAAAAAAAACGTTTTTTAAAAACCATCAAAATTATCTACATTTTTATAGTATATAAATATCATTATAAATTAAAAATATATAATAATAATTTTAAAAATTTTTGAAATGCATTTAGCAATATTGTATAAAAACTATTATTGTTTGGAAAATATAACTTTTTGTCAGATATTTGAACTTTCAATTTAGATTAAATTTTATATAAAACAGCCTATGAATTTATGATGAATTTCGATATTTCTATGTGGATATTTTATAGCGCGAATATAAAATATCCATATAGAAATATCGATGAATTTCTAGGCAGTTTTTTATTAGGAAAAAAATAAAATAAAACTGTAGGTAATCCATCTTTAACAAGGAAACAATTAGCATTCTAACAATAAGAGCAGTAGTATCATTAATAACTTTAATCTCTTAACTATTTTAATTAAGATATTTATAAGAAAATAGAATTGTTATTTATTACTATCATTCGACAAAAAGGAGCTTTTTGTTTGTATAATTTTACATAAAATTCCGTTTTTTTTTATGTTTATTTAAAAATTACTTTATTTAGATGCATTGTAATTACTTTTATTCACATTTTTAAAAATCTTCTAAAATAATGTTTTCCATTGATTTTTATCACTTTAATTGATTGATTTTTGTATTTTGGAGTTTACTAGAAATAATTTCTGAAGATAATTGCTGAACTATTTTTGCTAGATAAGTAAATATTATAACTAAAAAATTTTTCATAATTTTGCAGTCAGTCAATGAATGAAGTCATGAATTTGATTACAAAAAAAATTAAATTAAAAATGAAATTTATCTTTTTTTTTGTTATAATTTTTGACAAATACAATGAGGATTTGAAACTTACTTTGTATACATGAAAATAAAAAAAAATACACATTGTAAGCTTTCAATAAAAATGTATTATCTCTCAACAGTTTTTTTTTGTAATAATTCTTTTGAATAGTTCTGTTTTGAACAAGATTATTTCTCAAAATTCTTAAAGATAGAAATAGACAAGAAAAAATAAATAAGAATAAAAAAACAACTTTCACGAAGTTTCAAAATGAAAATTCCTTTCTTTCTTAATGTAGGATTCGGTGCCCACGTGGTAAAATTTATATTTAAAGGGCCAGCCCCAGACTCAACTTTATGAAATATTTCCTGTATATGTAGGCCTGATACTTATAAATTCTCTGAAAATTAAATGTTTTTCCCCCAATGTGACAATATTTGGAAAAGGGATGCCACCCTCAAATGTCGTTCATGCCATGTGGTCATTGTTCAAAGTTAGGAGATATATGCCAAAATAATCCTTATACTGTTTCAAAACGGGAAGATTGGTTGATCGGTTATCTCGGGTTTTCTGGCGCAAAAGTCATGTTTGGCCATGCTGCTCCAAGCAAATTGTAAGAAAATATAGCAGACAATAAAAACTCACATATTAAGATATAAACTCAAACGGTATCAACATAAAAATGCACAAATTAAAGTGCTAAAATGTAAATAAATTTAAATGAAACACTGATGCAATAAATGCGTTATAATGAAGCAATGTTAAAAGTCAAATATGAACATAAGTCAAAAGGTACTAAATAGCCAATTGTTTATAAACATTTGAAAATATTTGGATGGTATGTTTCACCCACCAGGTCTTGTAGTTTAAGAGAAAACGAGTAGAAAAAATTACGACAACGTACATTAAAATCGATACATTCAATTAAAATATGTTTAACATTAAAAGCAATATTACAAGTGGTACACATTGGCACCCTTTCAACGAAGACGAGTACAGCGAGGGTGTCCTATACGGAGGCGAGTCAATTTGACGTCAACGTCTCGTATAAAATGGACAGGCCACAAACTAATTGTGACTTTTATTAAATGTAGTTTGTTGTGGATCTGCAGATCCTATGATTCTTGACAAGTAGTAAAAATTTGACAAATAAATGACCTTTTAACGTCACAATATGGGAGTGTCTGTGGCAGAAATGTAGGTGCAGATTTAGCTGAAAATTCTGCCCTTTCATTGCCCGAAATATGCATGTGAATACAGAACCCAGCAGAAAAGAAGCCCGGTTTAGTAGAAACTGCAAGTTAAATAAAATTTGGATAGCGACTGGATGCATCTGGCTGAGAAATTCAAAATGGGAAGGAAATCGAATTAAATTAAATTAAGCTTTCAACTCTTTTTACTTTTTGCTTCAAATGTTTGCAACAAAAATTATTCAAGTTCACCTGTTTACCATATAGCTCTAAAACTTCCCTTTTTAATTTAACTTAAATACATAAAAAAAACACTCACATCTACGGAATCATTAATATGTCTTGTCTCTTTAGAGAAAAATAATTCTATTAGCATTAGATATTGATTAAAACTACAAATATTGAACTTTTGAAATAGAAAAATATCTGTTGGAAAGGTTTTTCTTTCTTATATTTTGAAAATTAAAAAAAAATTAAAATAGTAAAACTTCTTTTATCTTATAAAGCTATTTTCAATATGAGAAACATGCTCTGTTGGACAGTCTGTTAATATCCGACCAGGAAATTTCTCAAAGAGAGTGTTTTCAGAAAAATGTTCGACAACAATTTAAAAAGGCTGTACCAGGGGTGTGAAACTCTGGTCAATATATCCTGCATTCTTTGAAACATAAACATCTAAATATAGTAATTTTTTTAAAAAAATTACGTAAAATTTGTTTTTCTCACAAACTTAAATTTTGTTCTTTTTCTTTTGACAATAATTATATCACAAAAAAGATCTTTTAAAATGAAGAATGTTCGCATTTGTCATATTATATATTTCATTTTCTCGTACACGTAAATATACAAAAAGAAAATTCTGCAATCGTTAAAAAAAAGCATTATTTTCAGATTCCTTTAGACCTCTCTCAGTATGAAAAACACTTTTTTGGGGATTATGTGTGGGTCTGCCTGTCCGTTTATGAACACGATAATTTAAAAGGGCTTTGAGCTGGATGGATGAAATTTGGTATATGGACTCGAATACATTCGTAGATATTTGTTAAATCATGAAATAAATCCATTCACAGAAAATATATCTGTTTCAAGTCACGTGAACACAATAATTATAAATGTAAAGAGCTAGATAGATAAAATATTTTACACAGGTTTAGTATCTAAAATGTAGAATTTTTAAATCACATTTTAAAGCAAATCTATCAAATGGTTGACTTTCTATTAGTCGACAATTCCGCATACATAGAAACGAAATAATTCATTGAGTTGAGTAATGAGTTGATTAAATTTATTATATGATTCTGTGAGTATAGTTAGTTAAAGAATTCCGTGATAAATTTTGTTTTTAAATGGTAAGAAAAAAAAGGTATCCAAAAATATTCGCAGCCAGAATCAGTAAAAATGCTAGATTCAATACAAAGATCTATATTTCGTAACTATTGTCTGCCGTTTTCGCTGTCTTATCCAAGATCGACAATAGTATGTGGAGTGGGGTGGGTGAGGAGAGAAATAAGATGCAAGAAGGTTTCCGAGAGACCACTCTTTATGGTGCATCAATCACATTCACTCATATTCTAGACTGCATGCTGATAAGTTTTTTTTTCTTAACAACGGCATGCGGCTCATAATACAAGAGTATATTTATTAGAGAATAAACAAGAAAGTTTCGTTACATCGAACATCCAATTTAAAATAAACTAAAATCATATGAGGGATAAACTTTATAACTGTGGCAAATGGTCAGATTTCATTAACTACCTCAGAGAGAAAAATTAAAAATTACTATGTCAGAATAGTCAGATGTTAAAGATCTCTGCCTTTGACATACGAGAGATTTCAAGTACAGGAATCTCATAAAATGTAATCAATTCTTAAACCCATGATCGTAGGATCAAGAATGTTTGACTCAAATTTATATATATATATATATATATATATATATATATATATGCCATCCCTTTTGAGTGGCATGAAAAAAATATTCAAAATCTTCAAATGCTTGAAGTTATGTTGCAAAAATTATTTCTTATCCCTCCCATAAAATAACTGTCGTATGGAAAAAAAGAGGAAAGCCCTAACTCTTTTCTAGTTGTTCTTCACAGAAAAATAATCTGTAATAACTTAATAGCTATAGGGGGCTTTGATAGAGGCTCTGATACTTATTCGACAGGGATCCAATTCCACGAAAGATTCGCCAACGTACGTGTTCGTTGTGCCTGATAAAAGTTTTCGAGAACAAATACCTCTCCCTTTGGTTTGAAGGGGAGGTTAGGACCACAAGCATTAGATTGTACCTGTCTTAACGTTATTACACTTTCTTGATTTCCTAAGCTTTTTTCTGAAAACAATAGTGTATGTAGAGAAGTAAACTAAAGTAAACTAACAACTAAAAAGAATCATTCTGAAAGGCATATTTCACATACGCAGCCTCCCATCCAGTGTAAGCAACAGTGATAATCCATTTACTAAAACAATTTAACAAATTTACAAAGAGATGTAAGGTCTCAATCCCCAGGTGGTAAAATTTCGATCTCGGACCCTAAAAATCACAAATTCGAAACCAGATTTTATCGAAGACCTGTCCCACGAGGTTTGCATTCATTTCGAATAAGTGATTGGATGATGTATAAAGCGTATCTTTAACCCGGTAACTATTTACTAAAAAATCTCATTGCCATGCCATTACTCTATTCATCTGTTATGTCGGAGGTTAAGAACCTTCAGTTCAAGCACTCCGTGACACTCACATCAAATTGGCATATTGTTAACCCGATTTCTTAGGCAAACTGCTTTCAAGAAATCCTGAGAATCTATTTATGTGAGCATGATATATTTTTATCTACCTGAAATCTAAATTTGTGTACATAAAGCAACCAAACTAAAATAGGATAAAAGAAACCCTTCAATAATGTAAACTCTTTCGATAATTTATTGCATCTGTTTATTGAAAAATATGGAATTCATAACAATATCTTCTAAACATCCCAAAATGTGATTTCTTATCACGATATAAAAACTGAAGCTCTCGTATTCTGAATACTACTTGAAGCTTTAGTTTACCTGTTTGTCTTATCCATGAAAAAATTTCCAAATTCCACTTAAAAATGATTTATAGAAATTTGCAATAGCATATAAAATGTATTATATCTGGCTTCGACAAAAAAATTAATGTATCTGAAAAGGAATTGGCCATATCTCATGTCGTAGTTTATTTCATTTCGTGTTTAAAGTTTTAAAAAGAAAAATAAGCATAAAATTTTCCAATAAAAACATTTGAAAAGAAATACAGATTATTTCAAACCATACAATTGCAAATTTTTTTTGTCTTCAAAATTCAAGTAAATATTTTTGATTTAAAAATGATTAAGCAATATTTTGATTTTAGACAACATTAATAAAAACAATATCTTTAACAAATTTTCTTAGAAATTTTATTTTTTAAAACTGTTTTAAAAACTAAAGTGTATTTTCTTTAAAACTTTTTCTAAAAAATATTTACTTACTTTTGATTATAAAGGATTTCATTGTATCGAAAACTCTTCATTTCTATTAAAACCTCTTCAAGTTCTAAAAAAGAACAAACAAAAACAATTTTTAAAACTTTTTCCTAAAAATGTTATTGATTTAAAACATTTCTAAGAACTAAAATGTAATTTCTTTTTAAAATAATGCTTACTTTTAATTGTAAAAGATCTCATTGCATCGAAAACTCTTTCTCAATTCTATTAGAAACTTTCAATTCGAAAATTTCTGAAAATTACAACAAAGTTTTTTTATTGAGTATCTGAATGGAAATTTTCAGTTTCATTTTCTTATAATTTTCAATTAAGTGTTTACAAATGTTAATGCATTTACTTAGTTGATTTAGAAACAAAGAAAACATACGAGAAATTCTATTTGACGTACAATTCTTCAACAGAGAAAAGATAAATGTTCGTCGTCATTTTCAAATATACTTGTTTCAAAACTTTATTTGAATCTCTTGTAACCAAACACTGCAGAGTTAACATTGCAAAATCTAACGAAAAAAATGTTTTGGGAAATCCTCTTTATAGAAAAAGGTTATGTTTGATGATTGGAATCAAAAAGATAATAAGACAGACTTGAAATCTTAGTTTAGCTAACAAATCCTTTCTGTCAAATCCTCGAGCTTTTTTTACTTTTTAGAGTTTACCTAGTTACTTAGGAACAAGTTAGCTTAAAGTCAAGTAACTTGATCTGTACAACAGCAAATGTCCGTTGCCTAGCAACGTAAAGAAGCTATTCTTGGCTTCCTACTAACCTTTTGTTCCTCCTATAAAATTACATTTTAGAAAAACTTACACAGAACCAAATTTTCATTGTTAATCTAGTGAAAGAACATTTTTTATCGTCTTATGAAGGAAATGTCAACCTTTAAAAAAGTGAGTTTTCTTTAAAAAGAAGAAAAAAATATTTTTTTGTCACTCACTTCCTTCGAGTACTGATCGAATCTCTTAGCTGAACAACTTTGGAATAAAAGGCCTTAAAATTGAATCACTTCTTAATACATCGTTTGCTTATATAAATTGTATTAAATAAATTTGCGCTGCAAAAAAGTTTTCAAGATTGAATAAATGAAATATGAAGAAGCTGTTGTAAAATATGTATTTGACCTTAAAGTTAACATACTTTGTCTATATATTCTTTTTACGTGATGCAAGATTTTGGCATTGTCTTATCTTTGTTTAATCTTTATAAGAAGTGACATTTGTCCAACTTGAACTTCTATTATAACACAATTTACTTCAAAATTAAGCTAAAAATAATACACAAAATATGCATAACACATAATAGTTGCCGATAAAAGTTGTCAACACATAAAGGTTGGGGGAGAATCATTTATCTGAATTTTTTCTATAAGAATATACAGATTTTTTTTTCCTTCTATAAACCCAAAATTGATTATTTTACTATTAAATGAAGTTCGAATGTTTGCAAAAGAATTCAAGAATTCTTTTGGCACGACAACTAACTATATTGAAGTAATATTTGATAGGAAACTGAAGTGATATTCATAATTAAAACCAAATGTTAAATCAAACAGAAAATGGTAAGTAAACAGCTATCTTCCCACCCATTTTTTCTTGCACGCCAATTATATTGAAGTAATATTTGGATAAGAAACTTAAATGATATGCATAACTAAAACCAACTGTTAAATCAAATAAAAAATGGCAAGTAAATAGCTATGTTCCCACCCATTTTTTATGGTTTAAGAATTTAAATTCTTTCCAAAGTAGTTCAATTTTACTTTTTAAAAGATGCAACTACGAAACAGAAATCAACTACCATTACATTACATATTATATATCTATTATTTGCGAGTGCAAACTAATATATAAAATTAATTAAGCATATATTAATTAATTGTATATATGCTTAAATATATAAAATTAACTACATAAAATTAAAAATCTTTGCAATAAGATTATTAGTAATACAATAAGTAAATTTCGAAAAGTACAGCTATAAAATTGCGAAAAACAACTGTATCTCAAAATGTGTAATTGATAGTTGGTTCCCAGTTCACGTAATTATATCTTCTTGTTTCGAACCCCATAAAGCTTAAATAAGCCCCACTTTATTGCTTTTGCTTACGCTAATATTATTACGAGTCACTCTTTTTTCCGTTGTAATGGAGCCAGCAAATAATCCATCTTGATTTTAGTTAACTTAATTTGCCTTTTCCTACGTGGCAGTATAAAAGCTGGATAGTATCAACCTCGCATGCCCTTCATTACCCAGGTCTTAAGCAAAACATAAGTATTGCTTTTAGAGTTAATATTTAAGAAAAGGGCATTTTATTTTTGAAATACTGTGCGTCTAAATTCTCCGTGTATATACATATATGTTCTACTATACTACTTGACATTACATACTGTTCCTTTTTAATTCATGTACAATCTTTAATTTTTAGCCATGTAAGTTTCCATAAGTGTCTTTAAGAATTGAGGGTTATAAATATCTTATCATAAAATTCTCAAATCAACAAAATAATATGACTTTTAGCATGAATATTTCATAATTCAAATTTTTAGCTTTACAACTTTTAAATTTCTATTAATTTTATTTTCGATTTTTTTCTTCTGTTTTTTTTACTTCATTTCTTTTGAATATATAATACATAGCCATCCCAAAATCATTTCAATTTTATGGCAATCGGAGTTAAAAAAAAGTTTGAGAATTAAATAATTTATACCCATTTCATTCAAATCCTATATATAGTATGTGGATGGATGATTAAGATTCCTGAAATAAACTTGTGTGATTGAATAACTTATATTTTCCCATAATTCAGAGAGAACCCTTTTTAAACACGTTTCAAAATATTCCCTATTTTTTTTTCAAATAAGATTTTGCCTACCCAAACTAGATTACCAATTATATTAGTGTTCTTTTTACATTCAATTTATACAATTTTAACTCTCTGACTGCGTATTTTTTTAAATCACTATTTAGATGCGTTGTTTGCAAATAAGCTCAAATATTTTTCAAACAAAGTGAATTAATACTATATGTTTACACGACAATAATATAATTAAAATCTGTAATCGTAAAAATAAACATTCTAAATCCGAAAAACGCAGGATGCAATAGCAAATAGACTGATTGCCAATCCGCGGAAATTACGAAATAAAATGAATCTCAATTTTCAGTCGAACCTAAATGATGAGGATAATATCTGAGTTGATACTCTCTCTTCAAATTTTCATACCACGCTGTATGTGGGTGGACATCAAGTTCAAACTGATTTAACTCGCACTAGAATACATGATAAATATTCCGGGAAATCAGGACCCGAACCCGTGACAATTCCGGTGTCAAAACTGCGGTAGTGACACCAGGTTAACGTAAACCAAATTCTAATGAAATAAGAAGTCTCAATGGATTTGAACCATCGAAATCTTAATTATTTACAGCTTTTTAGTGAGTACTTAAATTCAAAATAATTGAAATTTTATCAAAGCAGTTAAAGGACGAAACAGCTTGGTAATATGGTCTCGACTTCCATACCAAATGGCTACAGCTCCGAAACTCGATTATTTCAAGAGATCGGCAGCATAACTGCATCTGATGCAGATTAAATCTAATATCAAGGATTAAATGCCCACTTGCTATTGTGCTGTGAAATATGTAAATGACAGAGACACTTCAGTGTTGAAATCGCCATTTGATTGCAGTCGAAAAGTACGAGGCCCATCTTCAAACAGTCTTCGAGTTGCACCAAAATGAAACATTAATACAACTGAATTAAACAAAATCAATACAAATTAATTTTATGAATATTTGTATATGAAGAGTTCTAGCGTGCAAAAACACTCTTACTGCATTTGCTAAAATCATATCAACAACATAAATATTTTATTCTGCAAATACATCTTTTCTAGAAAATAAGAGGAAAACAATTTATATTTGTTCCAGAAGAAAATAATTTCAATAACGGTTTGGAATATATCATTTCTACCTCTCTATATTTTCTTATTTTGAAGTAAATTGAATTTCAGCTTTTTTGCTATCAAAGACCAAAACAGTTTTCTTTTTTAGAAATGTCTGCCTATTATTCGTGTTTTCTAAAGTAAGAGGATAAAAGAACGGAACCACCATTATTGGGCTTTTTTTGTACCATCATCCCATTTCAATGCATTTTAATAATAGTAATTTTGAAGAAAAAGTAGGGAAAGAATATTCATTTCCTTTCCATTTTCTGTTCTAATATAATAAAAATCAAATTTATACAAAGATATCAAAATGGAAAATAAATTCAGTAGCATTTGGCTTAGCTATGAATACGATTCTCCATGAAAATAAGTAGAAACAACAAATAGTAAAGTTTTTGTGTATATACCTCGAAGCAATATAATTTGAATGTAATAGCATTATTATAGCTCGCAGAAAAGAATATAAACAATTTTGGATAATAACATATATTAATTTAAAGAGATTATTTCTCGGATAGAATTTAGTTTATGTAATAGTAATTATTATAATTAATATTAGTATTATACCCATCTTTATAAAAACTCAAATTCTCGATACTAATCTGAATCGAACCATGCATGATAATTTTATTGTTGATATTATAAACAATAAAGAATGCTTCTGGTAAAAAGCTTCATGTTGATAAATGAAATTAGTTGAATTCAAAATATCGATTTAATTTTAAATATTTCATTAAATTTCTTCGATTTCATACATTTTACTAAATCCTCTTCCGAGTTTTTAATAAGTCATCTGAATATGCAGATAATATCTGAATATTCATTATATGCAGAATATATCTCAATATGTAGATTGGATGTTCAGAAGCTGCTTATGTAGTCTAAATCTACCATGTTAATTTTTGTACTGTTCATTTCACTATCCGGAGACGACCACATTTCGACGATTCCTTTCTCACTAAGGGGCGAGACGCGGAAGGATGTGCGTTTTTCTGGAATTAACTTTATTGTTAAATGTAAACATCTCTTCCTTTCATCATTCCTCTCACCCCTATTTTGTCGAATTAAATCTGCCCTAACGCATGCGCAAAAGAGCGGAGTGTTTTAGAATCCGTTGGCAAACGATAGTCTTTTCCCTGGTATTGCCGGAATATTTTGCCGCACAGCTGCTAATTTTTGATGTGTAGAATTCGAAAAAATAATTACTTTTTTTCTTGATTAAATACTCAATATAGATTGGGTTATAAGAATTCAAAGAGCTAATTTATTAATTAACTAATTGTACATTTATTATTATGTATAGCAATAAACTCTTGTGATAGAAACTCAGTATTTATTATCATATCTTCAAAAATATCAATAATTAAAAAGAATTATTAATGACATCCTTCTACAACTAGATATAGAACAGAAAAAGGGATGTAAAGTTGAAATCAAAATTTATTTAATAGCATATTGGTAGATATGTAAGTGTCCGAAATGGAAAAGGTTCATTTTTTATTTGTCATTATAATTTGAAGTGTCAATTACTTTGATATTTAACAGCAATTAATAGAAAAAAATTCAGCAGTGACTTTGGTTTAAAAAGGATATTAAGTATGTATATTAACAACCAGTGGATTCGTTCAGATATAAAAGATTCTTAGCCTTTTTTTTTTTTAGAATTCTTAATGTAAATGATGTTTAAAATCAGCCCTTTTGATATTTAATCTTAAAGAAAACTCCAACTGATTGAATTTTATCTACGGCAATTAATATCGTTTGATAATAATAAATATTACGAATGAATTTGTTGTTTAACAATTTGTTGTTTAGAAAGATGCTATCTTATTCTTCATAAGATCTTTATCAAATTAATGAAAATTGAAATTTTGATCGACTAGTGAAACAGAATTCGCTATTGCTTAACGGGAAATGTTAAAAATTCGTTTAGGCAGACATTCTTTTAATGCTGTTAGAAAGCTTTAATAATCAATTCACTGAAGAACTGCTTGTAATTGAATGACATTTCTACACTTTGCAATGCCATGCACTGTACTTAGAAAAATAAACCTAAGTAAATTACGCCAAAAATCCTATTTATGAATCAGCAACCGAAATAACCTTCGCTATGCACTTTTTTTTCCTCTAAAAGAAAGAATGCAATAAAATAGACGATTCAGTACCCTTATTCTGAAGGGAAAAATGTTTTTCAACAAAATCATAGAATAGCATCGGTTTACAAACAAACATCGTGTTTCATCTCAAGGAACGATTTTGAGAATTTATGAGGCAAAAAATAAGAAAGCGTTACACATTCAACACAACGAATGTCACTATTTCAAGGAACATCCATTGTTATCAGTAGTAACCGATAGCATAACCACTGAACCACACTCAGATGATGACATTTCTATTCATTGCCGATTTCAGCGAATGACAAGAGGGTGAAGTTTTATAACTTCCTGCAAGTCGATATATGAACAAATATTGTGTTTTCGGTAAAAATAAATCATCTATCGATGTTAGATGTTCCTTATTTGCTATTTACTAATTGAAAAAACACAATAAGATTATTTTATTTTATGTTTATGAAAATTAAGCTTTCTTTCATCGTTTATTCCTCATAAATAGTAAAAACAAATTCAATTTGTAAAAGTTACTGTAGTAATCTTCTTTCATATCATAAAGTACAAAATAATGAATGAATTTATTGATCAAGCCATTATACATCATATGTCTTCCTGTCTTTTCCAATTCTAGAGAACATTTGACGATAAAAATGGTAAATATAAGAAACTGCATCAAATAATTTGCTCTGAAACTTTAAAATTTTTATTATAATCAATTGCTTTCAAGAATTTTTGCTTCAAGTAATTATAATAGGATTCCTTTCTTAACGATGTTCCCTTCTTTCTGTCACTTAAAATATTGTTCTTTTTATCAGTTGTAAAACTGTACTCCTTTTGATATAAATAATCTCTATTTACAGATTTTTTTAATAAAAAAGTGCAATTTTATGCTATGCAAAGGATTTTTCAAAAGTTTTATATTTTCAGTCCTTTACTATCAAATAACATTATCATTGATCAATCCACTTTTCATAGTAAATCTTACAGGCCAAATATGCGTACAATTAATTAGATGCGTATATAAAATGGGAAGCTATTTGAACATATTTTCAGATTTAGCTATTTTTGCACGATAAGATTTAATGCTAAATCTTTCATTATCAATTATTGCATTACATCAAAAGACAAAATGCGAGATATTAATTTAAATCATACAAATACGACTTTTTACTAGAGCTCAGACTATCGTATTTATATCATTAGTTCTACAATTCTTTTAAAATAATAGATTGATTACTGGCAGTTGCCCTATCTGAAATAAACCACCAATTAATGAACTTCGGATTCAGGATTTTTAACTATGGATAAGAGCTTACTGTTAATTATGTATATAAAACTGAATTGTTAAATTTTGAGAAATATAGAATTTGAACTTTACCTGCTTGATTTTTCGAAAAAAGTTGTATTTCAAAATTTGTATATTCCAGTTCTTTCCTGAAAGTACAGATGTTCTTAAATTTATATAAATAGCAAATATATATTTGACTAATGGTTAGTTACTATGAATTCTTATTGAATATTTGACAACGAACGTTATTATTTATATATCTTATAAACAATTCTCATAATACTTTAAAATATCTAATTAAATTGATTTACTGGATTAAAATCCCTCTTGAATGCACAAGGTTTACTGAATATGAACACTGTAATTTTAAACCGGGGCCAGATGAGGCGATATAGTCAGCAGTTAACCCCTTAACTGTTTTGCCCGTATGCCATACGTGTATCGATTTAGCAAATTTTGGTAGCTGTAAACAAAAAAAAAACCATTCATAACGAATATAATTCAATATTAAGACTATTTCGAATATATAGATAAGTCAAGTATTCAATGGATCTCTATTTGAATCAAAATAAGAAAATATTCCCAAAATAGAAGGTGTCAACTTATTAGATAGTAAAGAAAATAAAACAGTTAAGTGGTTAATCCACATATAATGTTTTTCCTAAATAATAAAACTTCGAATTGTAGCTATTTGATACTACAAGGCATATCTATCTTTCAAATATTTTTAGACTCGTTGCTCATTCATATTTTAGAATAAATATTCAAATTAATGTGTTAAGGTTCCTGTTTGAATGCACAAGAACTACTGAGGATAAACTTCATAATTTTGAACCATGGCCAGATAAGGAAAAACAGTTTTGTCCACATGTTATGTTCATTCCAATGTCGGAAGCAATGTTATTCAAAACATTTGAATGATCTGAAATGCAAATGCTAATGGTCTGCATTTTTTTTCTTTGTAGCAACATATTATTAAATGGACTAAATGCGCTTGACCTACAAAGAAACAAATAACATAAATGCAATTACATTTTTTACTCAGGATCTTTCTGAAAAGTTACTTCTAAGAACTGAACCAAATTTTCATATTAATAATGATCCATATCCTTATAATGCAAGAAGAACCTAAAAGTGCTTAATTTGTTTTCTAATTGAGATTGTTCTTCAAAATTTTGGAACCATGACTATGATTTGTTTCGCTTGTTAAGTGAAATAAACACAATATGACAGTAAATGTTTACGTTTCGGCATTTATTTTAGATGACTTGCTTTTTTTTATTCTTACTTTTGCTAAATAAAAACATTTAAGATAAAAAGCTTATTAGATAGCTAATATTTATTTCCTAGAAAATTATTGTAAATTGTATCAACTTATTGTTGAGATGGCATATATGCATATATGGGTTCAAAGACAGTACAAAATGAAAATAAATTAATTGAACATGACATTACTTTTTAAGGAATGGCAGGGCTAGGAATTTCATTTACATTATGAAATCTGATGCAATATTGTTTACATAAGGTATATTATTATGGGCGTCATCATTATAATCATTTGTTTATAAATGCTTAAAATCTTTAGTCAATTTACGAAATGTAAGCAGTTTTATACATTTAATAGCTTACATAATAAAAATTAAAAAAAATTTTAGAAGAAAAGGACCTTTCAAACAATATTTGTAAAATCTTCATGTTTTCTTTGAAATAATACATTGTTTAAAATAACAATAATAAAAAAGCTAAGAAAATCTGCATAAAACTACAAATAATTTTAAAAAGAATCACATTTAATTTTATAATTTTTTTAACTCTGATTCTTAACTTGGATATTTTTTCAATTGCTGTTTGTGCTTTTTGCTAGAATATTTCCATTTTTTATTAAATCATAAAAAGCATAAAATAGTTGAAAAACAAAGTTTAGCAACTACAGCTGTTTTAGTGCCATTTTTGAACTAATGATTTCTCTTCTTTGAACTAATTATTCTTTTGAACTAATGATAATACATTGAAAAATTATGTAAAATATTTTTTTTAATCGAAAAATCATTCAAAAGCTTGCTTTTTTTTTGTTCATTACTTTACTTTAAGTTAGTTTATCAGTTTAACAATAAAGTAACAGTTTTAAACAATTTTTAAAAAGTTTTAACGATAAGTCATAAATTTTTTCTTTTGCGGAGAACTTTTTAAAAAGTTGTGAAAACGCTTCTTAAAATTTAAAATGTATGTGAAAATTTCTTTATATATTCAAAAAAAGAAGGAAGAAGCATCTTAGATATAATACATTTTTCTTGCATTTAATAATTATATCGCACAAAACTACATGTTAATACAAATAAAACTGAACATATTTTTTAAAAAAAAAATACTTTCTCCATTTTTTTATCACAAGAAAACAAGACTGCTTTATGATTACGAAGAGTCTTAAATAATATATTTCGAAAGATGTACAAAAAGAATAATCCTTAAAAGAATATGCAAAAGACACAATGAAACAGTAATTACCATGCACAAAGAGTGTCGTGCGGACTTATAATAACAGGGATTAACAATCTATTGCTCCATCTTTCTGCTGGCTTCATACTACTTGATTTCTTTTTCTTTATCAAAGATGGCAAGAACTGATGTGTTCTAGATTTTTTTTTTTTTCGATGTTAGATTCGAAAGAAAAACACAACTTTTTTTCTTAGGTATTTTTGCCCTATTATTTTCCACCGATTTAAAAGCAAACTGAATATTTTTAGCACATAAAAATTTTTCAGCAATGCTTCACATCGCCGTAGTTAAAAAATAGAATTAATAATTTATGTCTCTCGATAAAATGTAAAAAAAGTTTTGAAAAATAGATGTTATTCTTATGGATTGGTATGAATTATTTTGTATGCAATGAAAAGCTCATTCATTTTCTAAACGGTTTTCTTTCAAGAATTCTTTTAATCCTTTTTGTCATTAAAACTTGTAATCATTAATTAACTTGTAAAGTATAAACTTATTATTTTGTAATTTATACAAACTGACTGTAAGGAAGATTTGCTGAAAACTGAATAGTTTTTCGAAATAACATTTTGAAAGTATTTTTAGAGCAAAAAACATTGTAATATGATAAATATATGAAATTGCTTTTATCTATTTATTATGTTAACAAATTTTACAAATTCTGAGATAAATTTGCTTTTATATGTTCGCCATAATATTTTTATCATGAGAGATGTTATTTATCTATAATTTAAGACTTCATTTCACACCATAATTAGGCTTTTGTTACTTAATTTTTTTCTGTAAATCTTTTTTGTATTCTATTACATTTGATTTCGTATATCACATAGCACTGAGAGCAAATAGTAAGCCTTTTACAAGCAGCACTTTTATATATACAAGGCTTATTCCGGAAGATAATTACTCATTCTTTGTCAACAAAAAGAAAGCCTAAACTATATGGAACAATGTTTGGAACAAATACAGTTATTTTGGAGCTGCTTTTCAATTTATATACCCCTATAATTATGACATGCTGGGATATTCACTTTGTACTTGAAAGCAATCGTATATCAATCAATATAGACATGGTTAATAAGTATTCCAGTGTCAGGTTCTAATTTGTCCCTTCTAGTAACATGTAAATTCCGGAGAAACAGTTATTTTTTACGTTCGAGTAGAAATAAAAAGGATATAAGAAAAATGACTGTAAATCTCCACAATTGCCTCAAAATTTCTGCCCTATCCAGTTCCATATTGTCCTCACTAATAAGACTAATCATGCTGCGTTATGAAATGCAATACTGCCTTTTAATTACTTCTAGAAAGTTAATTGATCGTCTGTCTCCTCAATACATATAGCTGCAAACTCTTGGTGCTGCATTATATGAATTCACAAATTCCATTACAAATATAAAATTATATCATGCATCTTTTTCAAAGTTTAAAATTACATTAATTTGAATAATCATATTTATTTCTAAATATGCTATAAGAGGCCTTCATTACAAACATATGTTCAATTTTCTACACTTACATTATATATAATCAGTAGGAGTGGTATCTCCAGAACTTTTTCGCATGCTTTCTAGTGAAGATGCTATCCCATAGACGCACTGCATGGCATTGGCTTACAATAGCTACGAAAAATTAACCTTTAGCATGCTTTAGATTTTTACTGAATCTATCACGTGACCCTTGGCGAGTTTTTTGGCGATTCATTCCCGAGAAGTGGTTAATGGCATGTTTCTGAGAGTACAAACAACAGACGGTAATTACGTTGCTGGATTTGGCTCAAAATATGACAGATATCTACACTATAAATGTTAAATCTATGTTTCGAATTGTATCTTTCTATCCCTCTTCGTTTTATACTTCTCATTTTTTCGGGCGGATAGACAAACTTCCTCTGAACGGATTTTACTCGAAATTGTGTAGAAATATACGAAATAGGTGTAAAGACCATATACCGAATTTCATTTGTTTAAATCAAAATGATTTTGAGTTATATTTGTCACAAACAGATAAACGGACAGTAAAACTGTCATTTCCCAAAAATGTTTGTTTCGAAATCAGGAAGGTCTTAAACATGGAGATTCGTCAAATTACAGTCTCAATTCAACTACAGTCTCTATATTTCAAGTACGAGAAAGTTAAATGACACTATATTCTAAAAATATTTTAACATCTTCGCTGCCCCTCGCCTTAAATTAAATTATAGAATGCATTAATTTATTGAAGAATTATTAAGATTACTATGGAAGTCATTTAGAGTATTTCCCCTCACATACTTTTATAGTGTGTTTTGTGTTTAGTCTTGCACTTTAATTAGAAGAAGCAAGTTACTTGCATTTTGTACTTCTTTCGTTATCAATTTTGTACTTCTTTCGTTATCAAATTTTAATATCAAAAATAACCAAATTTAATTTTCTAACTTTTTTTGTTGTTATTATCGTGTAAAGATTGATATTCTTTTTTTGTTGCCTTTTTGATTGTTCATACTCATATAGATGTTACGGATAATGTGATTCTATTAATATTAATGACAATCAGTTAATGCCTTAAAGGCCGTGGTGGCCTTGTGGTAAGATTTTGTTTTTGGTATCTAAGGGTTCCAAGTTCGAGACCCAATTGCACCGAGTAAATGCCGTATATGGTATACGCTAAATCCGTCGGGACTAAATGACCTCCCGCTGGTGTGATGCGGAAGTTTGTAGAGGGAATGTGCCAGTTCAGATGCCTTCCTCGTCATCTGACCACGTTTCAAAATTTCGAGTCCGCTCCTAATGTTGCTTTAAAATGATACGTTAATAAAATTAACCAGTTAATGTGATAAATAATATTTTTGTTAGTTATAATTATTAATAATAACCATTTAATCACATTAATCATAATATATACACGAAAAAAAAACATAAAATTTCCGTCGGTGTATATCATCGAAAAATTAAAGCAGATCTACAATTAACCCTAAGTAACTAAATTTTCGTCTAATAGAATACTGATCTGCCAGCTCTGTGAATTCGAGATTTTGCTGTTACGTTTATTCACAGTAATTTTTTTAAAATTGAAATGTTATAATATTTTGCTTAAGTTTCGCTAATTTATTTTAATTAATAAAGGAATTATAAACTATACTTGTTTTTAGTTCACTATCTAGGAGTCGAATGATTAATTACAGAGTAACACTGATTCAAGGTTAGTTATCTAGGGTAAAGATGATAAAACCACATGGCCGCTTTGATCGTCATACTTATTCCGGTTTTGGTTTCTGAAGTTATATAGGCCGTGGTGGCCTGGTGGTTCGAGACCCGATTCCACAGAAGAACCGTCAGGCGGTGTAAGCGGGTCTGGTGCTCGTTAAATGTTCGGGTCAAACGTCCTCCCGCTGGTGTTGTGTGGAGAGGGGGGATGCCAGCTCAGATGTCATCCCCGTCATCTGACCGTGGTTCAAAATTACGATGTCCGTCCCAAAATAATCCTAGTGTTGCTTTAAAAACGGAAAGTTAATATAACTAAACTAAAAACTGAAGTTATACAACCATATATTATTTCTTAAGTATTTAGATTGTTTTAATATGTTTATTTTTACTCAGAGAAATTAAGAACGTTTGTATTCTTCAAAATCTCTGCGTACAATTTTCTATAAAAAATATTACAGTAGATATTTTTACACTTTATGAGATAGTAAAATTGAAACATTCCCTCTTATAAACCACGCATTTAAATTTAATGGTCTTCCTTTCAACTACCACCACAAATAAAATATCTTATGAAAAAAATAAATGGGTGAAAAAAGTGATAATTACGATCTGTTTTTTTTTTTTTTTTTTTTTTTCCGGCCCAGTTTCAAGGTGCTTTTTCAAAAAGCTGACCCACATCGTATTTCCGTCCTGTCATAAGAACTGAACCCATAAAACAGAAGTCCATTTGACAATTACGGAAATAAGCTAATTGTTTTTCCCTGCACACGTCAGGAAGCACGCGAGCGATTTTCCATCTAGGAAACAATTTTGTAATGAAATCGCATGAATTAAACGTACTGACACTTGTGTCATTTCTCGGTTTGGTAAATATTTCCTAACATTGCCCTCGTCAGAAGGTTATTCGAAAATGTAATGTTATTTAACAATCATCGCAAGCACATATTGTGTTAAAATAACTGCAGGTTCTCACATGGCGTATATAATTATATTAATTAACAAATTCAGTTCTTTATTATCAATAAATTAAACCTATACCTATTGAATAAATTTTAAAGCTTGCCTAAGGTTTTATTACCTTTTATTATACATTTATTTTTAAAAAGAAATAAATATTTACAGAAATGTAATTATTTTGAAAGTAATTAAATACAGAAAAAAAATATAACAATCTCATATATGAATAAATAAAAAATGAGGATTAGATAATTTTACTCAATAAGGAATCGATATTAATCAAAAGCAGCGAATAAAAACCCAAAATTGAAACTAAAAAAATATATGGTGTTTTTTTAAGAATAATAATGCTGAATATTGCTATTGAAGTTTCATTTCAAAACTCAGACGATAATAATTTGAATATCAAATATTTAATAATATTCAGTTAACTGAAATCAACCAAATAATAGAAGTGATAGTTTTTATTATAGCATAATGTTAGATATAGCCTTAAAACTACATACGTTTAAAGAATCAAACGATAATAATTCAACATCAAGTATTTAATCCTGATCAGATATTCAAAATCGACCAAAATTATCCAGCTAATTGATAGTTTTATTTGTCGTTATTTGCTTGCAAGTACAGTGTAACAAAATGAAGAAAGGAAATCTAAAATAAAATATTAGGATTTTTAAAAAATAACTATCGAAAAAAATATTGCAGAGCAAGATTTATTATCTTCTAACATTACCTTTTTATCCTTAGCATCTATTTCATTAATAAATTTTTTGTTGGCATCAATAAATTATTACAAAATACATTTTTTTAAAAATAAATCTCACCTTTATAGACCATTGAAAAGTGCATATGTTGCACAAAAATCGTGTATTCCATCAAAAAATAGTAAATGATTCAACTCTTAACAGCCCGATTTCATTTTTTCTATGAAAGTCTTATAATTAATATGAATATTTTTGAAAATCATACTAGAGTTTTCTTTAATTTTACATTTGGTGGAAGTATTGAATGAAACTCGATCTTTTACTAATAAAAAATCAAACAAAAATTACAAGTAATTCATCAATGCCCTTATTATTATTATTATTATTTTGCATATTTGAAGTAATATCTGCATTTGAAGATATACAGTAATTTTTTACAGCTATATCTTCACTTTTTTCGTAATTAATCACATTTTTCTATTCATAGATAGTCAGTGATTGATGCATGTAATTATGTTAAAAAACAAAATTCTAGTGTCGTCGCACTTTAAAAGAAAAAAAAGTGTCTGTATTTTTGAAGACATCATCTTATATCTGAATACATAACAAAACAACAGAGGAGTATAAAAGGAAGGAAATAAAAAATGAATCCACGCGAAAAAAATGGGTCGAATATTTTTAGAAGAAAGTAAATTAATCACATCTCAGCTCGCTTTCTAAGTTTTCGCACGCATACATCTTTTATGGCAACGAAATAAGAATATCAAAGGATATTTTCAAATCCCGCTTTTTTATGTCTATATTCTACTTTTCCTTTTAATTCACTCTGCATGCTATAATTTGAATAAAAAAATATTTTTTTACAAAAATTTAAGAAAATTATTCCAATATGATTCGAAAATGTTTTAATTTTTTTCATATTTCATATCATTCAATAATCGTATGATAACTGTTTCTAATCGAATTTATTGTTAGCAAAAATATGTAAAATTTATGACTAATACAATAAATATTAAGTTATGTTTCAGAATTTATAGTTGTATTCAGTAGAAAGTATAATCTCTTCTTTAGACTTTTAAGTTTTATAATGTTCAACTCAACCATTGGAATTTCTAAATAAATAGCATTGAAAATATTGTATTATATTTTCATTTATTTGGAATGCTTTGGTAGGTTTCAAATTTCCTTCTTAGCATGCTGGTATTAAGTAAAGAAAAAAGTCTCGGATTTCATTACTTAGTACTTTACAATAGATAGCGTTAAAATTATATATTCTACAAATTTTTAAATAAGGTACTTATTATGTTCATGACAAAAAGATGATAGTTACAAGCCGAAAAATAGCATAAAAAAATAAAAAAATACCTATCTTAGATTGAAGAATTTTCTGAAATTCATTTCAGTATTCAATCAGCCATATTATTTAGATAATAATACATAATCTGCTTCATTTAGATTATGAGAATTAACATAAATTTAATCTATAAATTAACTGTTTTTTAAAAAATAACATTTATTAGAATAACGTACTTATTTATTTTATTAAATGTTTTTTGGTTTTTTCCAGACATTCCATACATTATATAAAAATCGAAAAAAAATTTCATTCTCAGAACTTTAGACCTTTAATGCCAAGAATGTATAGG
This sequence comes from Argiope aurantia, assembly GCA_026543865.1. Classification (NCBI taxonomy): domain Eukaryota; kingdom Metazoa; phylum Arthropoda; class Arachnida; order Araneae; family Araneidae; genus Argiope; species Argiope aurantia. The sequence goes on from JAPMOR010102824.1 coordinate 626,176, forward strand.
ATATATTTTGCTATTTATATTGTTGTTGTGACTTATGGCACTTTACGAGCCCGGTGACAGTTATCTATCAGCGATTTAAGTCTAGTGAGCGTCTCTTGTTTATTCAGTAGCGCCAACTAGGGTCAAGAGTACAACTTAGTTACTTCATGCGTCACATCCGCTTGCACAACCTTTTTTACAGGGGGGGGGGGGGGCACATTCACAAGCCTCACAGGTAGAACACAGAAGAGGAATCATGCCCGAACCGGGACTCGAACCCGGGAAGACGCGCTACCCTATGCCAGGACGCCGGCCTTGCTATTTATATATGTATATTTGTCTAAGATAACAAATTCGTACATTATACTATGTGCAAAGCAATTTAAAATTTACAATAACTTTCAGAATATTGATTGAGATTTTTTTTATTATGCTTCTTTAATAGATGAGAATTTTTGATTTGGTTTGGTATTTTTGGTTCAATTTACATTTTTGAAATAGCTTTTATCAAATAATTTTAATGTCTCTTTTTATGTATATTTGACACGATAACAGATGACTGTAATTGAAAATTTAAAAGGACAAAACTTTTGGGAAAAAGTTTGTACAATATTAATTATAATTTGCGCTTTTATTATTCGTCGTAGTTTGCGAATATTTGTCGATGTTTTTTGATCTCCATTTTTAATTATTATTTTATCCTATGGTTAAAATGATCTTCCTTAAATTTAAACAAAATGTCCGAACTTGATAAACAGAATAGTAAATTCTTTAAAACGTTGTTGTAAAAAAAGAATATATAAATACAATTCCTAAAATTCTTTTCAAATTGTAGAATACTTATGGACGTACAATAATTTGTTTATTAATTTACTATCATACCCAGTGGAGTAAGTCATCCCGAAATTCAATGAAATTTATATATAGTAACAAGCAGATATTGAAATTTAAACCATTTATGAAAAAAAAATTTAAAAAAAGATTTCAATAGTTTCATTTTTAATAAAAAATATCTATTGTACTTTATTTTTTAAAAATTAAAGATCCATATATATGTAATCAAATTTTAGACTAATACATAACAAGTATTTTTCTATAAAAATTCCGTTTCCGTTTTATCACCCAATGTGGCATATATTTATCGGTTTCAAGTTCTCAACAGACTACAAAACAATGAATGCAACAAAGTCAAAAATAACTATGTTTCATTGCAAAAGGCGTATGTGTTTCAGTATAATGGTTATTCTTATCCTCTGAGCTATGAGAAGTTTCCACACCCAAGTTCTTAACAAATACTGGTTGTGTCCTACAAGCCTTCTTGGGCAACGCTTATTCTACCTTCCATTCATAAGCAGCTGCGTAACATCTCATTTCACCTTCTGTTGTACAAACGGCGGTCACAGGCAAGCGAAGACCTAAAGATGAACTTGAGCGTGAACATGCTATTCACGAAGCAAAGTGGTGCAAAACAAATTGCGAAAAGGTAACACGCTAGCCGAAAGTGAGTGAGAGTGTGTAAAGGAACTTGAACCTCTGTCCAGTGGAAGTGAAAGAAAATAGAAAGGAATTGCAGCTGTTTTTGAATCTTGTTTTTAATAAATGAATGCTTAATTCAGATTTCGCAAATATTTTACTATGATTTTTAACTTATAATTGTTAAACTAACACAGGATGATGATACTAACCTGTAAAACAATAAACCGATAGGTCCTTAAAGTTAGCGACACATCTGGTTTGAATATTTTATTCTTTTTTAAAGAAACTGTAGATGACCGTTGATGAATCCAACAACTAATTTGCTTCAATCTTAAAACTCATTTCTTTAAAAAATGAAAGTCGAATTCAAGTTTTCATATCTTATTTCAAGTGGTTCCGAGCTGTAATGGCATTTCAAAATATAAAGAGTTGTAAAGATGCTAGGTCTTATATCTTATTTAAGGTCTTATGTAGCTAGGTTGAAAAGATCTGCCTTTGCACTTATTTTAGGCTTATAAGTTTTACGCAGAAGCAAATTAATATCAAATGCATTAAATTTTGGTAATTAGAATTTGAGAAGCGTCAGATAAGCCTAAGCCTATTTAACTCATAGATTAAGTTGAAAATTAGTTAGAATCTCTTCCTCTTTGCTTTTATGTGAAGAGAAAAAAGGACTAATTTTAAAAATGCAGTTAAATACATTGTAATTAATAACCAATCATTAGAATATTAATAATGATAGTTCTAATCGGACTTTGTTTATCATATATAATCAAATTCATGCTTCAGAAGATTGGAACAAGGTGAAATGTGGCATCCTCTATTGGCACACATGTCTTGGAACAAATAAGTAGCGTCTAAGACAAAAGTATGATTTTCTCTTACATACGAAGGGCAGTTGTTTTGGAGAATTTTCTAGGAAAACTGGTGCACATTTGCGTATTGCTTGAAGGAAACCCAAGAAAATCTTTAGCAGTCAGCTTAACATAGACAAATAATTCACTGATAATACGAAAACTGATCTAATATTTTTGAAATATTTTATAACAAAATATGATTGAATTTCAACAGACTGTAGAAAAATAAATGTAACGAAACAGAAAATAATTAAGTTCCGGAGTAAACTTTGCTAAGATTTCTGCGTAGTAGTTATTCTTATCCCCATTCTTATGAGAAGTTTCCATTCCCTCATTCGAATGTTGGTCCCATTCGGTACTTAATTAGTTAGCAACGAGCGAAATACCAAACTAATTCAATAAAATTTTTGCCAAGATTTACCTACAATGCTTGAAAGCATTCTTAAACTGGAGGCTATAACATGAAAATAATTGTAATTTTAAAACTGAATATTAAATAATTGTAATTTTAATCATGTTTGCATTTTTTTTTTGTTATTTTAATATAATTTACATACCTCTTAAATACCCCATCGACTAATAGTTGTTAGGATGAGAGTCTTGGAAAACCATTCTGAAGTTCTAGCAACCGTAGTTGTCGTTGAAGGGCAAATTATTCAGATGAGATTATTGGCATCTTCATCAATTGTTTTCATTTGTTAATTTACTCCATCAAGAGAGCACCAAATGATTTTCTAATTCTACATTCAAATTCAAAATTTTCTAATCCGCTCAGATGAATAGTTCTCGATAATAATATTTATATTCTAAATTTTAATCGAGATTAATTATAGATATGATTATTGATTGGCATGATGTATGTTTTTTTTAGAAGTATAACTCTATGAGAATTTAAAACAATGTATAAAAAAACATCATGATATAAAAGAAAAAATAATAAATACATCATGAATCATCACGAATCGTTCATAATCCTTTGAAAAAAAATTCGGAAAGTAAAATTTGTATTCACAGATTTCGATGAGTTATTCTCATAATTATTCTCATAATACACATTTTAAAAAGTACATTCGTACCCAAATTTTAATTTCCTGAATAATTTAACAGGGTAAAATAAACAAAGAGATGATAATATTATTATTATGAGATAGACTCACATAATTTATTCATGTAAAGTCCATTTTTTTTTTATTTCAAATACCATTGTTGAAGGATGAAAAAATTGTGTATCAAAAGGGATAATTAATGAATCAAAAATTCACCAACAAATTCGGACAAAAGTTTCCTATCAGTGATTATTTACATATCACAAAAGGAAAATATTATATTTAAGACATATTACTTTTACCAAAAAGCAGATGTCACCACAAACTAGAAATCAATTTCGAAATGCAAATTTCTATTTTACGGCACATTACTGATCTTTTTATTCTGTCACATGCAAAATGTACATAAAAAAAACATCGTGATCATCAAAAATTTTTAATTCGATATTTTGATGAGTCTCTATATTTTGACTTCCTGAGACCATTTTTTAATTCTGCATCCCTGCACAAGTAAACTGAAAAAGGCAACGTGAGGAGAATTAAATTTAATATTATTGGGTTGTTCGGGAAGTAATTTCGTTTTTTCCCGAAAGAGGATTTAATTGTATTTTTTGCACCCAACTTCACATTTAAGCCGCATAATTTTTCTATGATTTGAGAACTCACATAGCAAGGCTTGTGTGTGAAAAATTCCAATTAATTCTACGCAGTAGTTTTTGGTTGGTGCCCTTTTAAATATGGAGAGCGATAAGCAGCATTTTCGACATATCTTACTGTTTTACTACAGAAAGGGTAAAAATGCTGTTCAAGCCAGAAAGAAATTGACCGATGTGTATGGAGAAGGTGTGTTGACAGTACGCCAGTGACAGAACTGGTTCGCTAAATGTTTTAGACGGTAAAACCTTCACCTCAAATGAGGGTCAAAAACCACCTCGATCAGTTTTTTGGCAGCAAAGACCAAAAATTTTATGAGCGTGGAATTATGCTACTATCAGAAAGATGACAAAAGGTGTTGGACCAGAAAGGCCAATATATAATTTAATAAAGTATTTGTTTATTATACGAAAACTGTCTTTCATTTCCACACACACACACACACAAAAAAAAAGCCGAAATTATTTTCTGAACAACCCAATAGTTTTTGCATCAAAATTGTAATATTCTATCGCGATGTAGATAAAATCTCTGAAATAGAAGTATGCTTTTCCGTCTGTCCGCTTACTTGAGAACATAATAATTCAAAAACGTAACGAGAAGCGATGATATTTGACAAAACGCTTTATCACTAGAATATTAAATATCATGTAATTTTAAACAAAATCTCTCAAAAAGTAAATTTTCATCCGTCTATTTATTTAAAAGTATATGAAAGTGATGTAAAATACAACAAGCAAAATAAATTAAATTTCGTATGCGGTCAAAAGTGTAAATGATCCTCATATTTTGAGACCAATCGGCCGATTATTTCTGTGTATACGAAATTTAACGGAAAATGCGATACATTAAGTGCTCACACATGAGATACTACTGGTTATTTATGTGCTGTTACTATCACATTCTCTAGAACTTGTTTTATTATGGAAGAATGAATATAGGATTTTATTATTTGGCAATACCTTCGAAATAAATACCTTGTGCTACTCCATAGTTTTTCTATCGTCATATAAAAATATCAATGTAGTTGCATTTTTTATTTTTTTTGGCTATTATTTTCCAGTGCCTTTATTGCTGCACTTCTTCGGAACTTGAGAAAAGTTGCCCTTAAAAATTTTTTTTTTTTTATCTTGCGAAAAAATCCTTTGGGGTGATATCAGTAAAATTTGATTATGTGAATACCGGAACGTGATGTTCTGACAGATATTTTGACAACAGAAGTTACCTGTCGTGATGTATATTCTACAACTTGTCCTTTCCCGTGATTTTGAATGACGATTTATGGGCTTGTGCTACAAGTGTACGAACTGGTTGGAGCCTGTTTTGACTATTTTGTTACAAGTGGGTGGGAAATAACACATTTTATTCAAATATTCAAAAGGTTCGGAACTTTTTGAATACATTGTTACACTAACTAGAGATAATAATTCATAACTATTTTGCATAAAGTTTTCAATTTTCCTTAATGTTCGCTGCTTACATCAGCAATATTTAGTTCAGAAATTGTTTTTTAAATTATCCATTCGAATTATTTTTGTTTTGCTTTCAGAGCCTTGTGCTTATTGCGACAGCTACTTCTCAATCCACTACTGAAACTCCAGGTGCAGGTGAAGTTCCGAATCCTCCAAAAGAGGAAAAACCTTCCAACATAAAATTCTTTGTTATCAAAGATGACAACGCTACAGATACTGATGACATAGACGGTGAAGATAATGGAGATCCTATGGAACGAGCTGAATCACAGGCGAGATTTACCTTCTCGCAAGCAGATGCAAGGCCATGGACGAAACCACCTGAAGAAGTCTATGATGATGTTGAGGAGGGGGATTCCGGTGATGATGATACCGCTATAAAGCTTTTGGAAGAATTAAGTAAGACATATTTTAAAAAAATTCAATATAATTAAAAAAGATAATTTATTTTATCATCAGTAAGCTTTAAGAATATAAATGTATGAGATTTTTAAAAATGGAAATGCTCATATTAAAAAATGTGTAATTGAGTTGTTCCTGTGAGTTTCATTTTCAGAGAATGAAAAAAAAAATTAAAATTAAATATTTTGCCTTTAAATTTACATCATAAATTGAATAAAATGGATTCTTCACTCTAACTGCTTTAAAAAAAAGCTATACATGCCTCTTAATATAAAATGGAATCAGTAAAAAAGATGGATTTATTTGTTAGCTAGATTTAAATACTCAATGATATCACCGAGTATACAATATGTGAGTATATTGAAGTAAAGCAAAAAACAATTCGGAAATAAGAACAGTTTTCGACAAGTTTTAGTTCCAAACTCTAACTAACTAAAATAAAATCGAATTGTATGAAATATTTTAATAAAAAAATTAAAAGAATATGAGAAACATCGCAACAAATCTGAAAAACATCGCAAATTAACGACAAATATGAGTTAAGAACACAAAAATTAACGAAGTTATACAGTACTTTTTCTGTGCACATTGTTATAAAATAATAAAAATATTTTATATATTATTTATATGTTGTCATTTTTCTCCTAAACAAGATTTTTTTAAATTTGTTTTTCAAAAATTTTAATTAATTTGTAATTTATTTGTATACAAAATATTTTTACAGCGTCTTTGGTTGACACTGGTGTAAAAATTATGGACAGAACATCAAATGATTCAGATACATCAGTTACTAAAATAAAAGAAACGGATAATGATAGCGAGGAAGATGGAGAAGTAGATGATATTCCTTCAGATGATGATGTACAACCTGCTGGTTCAAAAGCTGAAGAAAGTCAAATCAAACGTCAAGATGAGTCAAATACCTTTAATCAAAATAAAGCAACAAGTTTAGATTTTGACCAACCCAATAGAAGAGGTGAAATACCCGCACCTCCCCCAGATCTATATGTTACTGTGAATGATCAACCTGATAATTCCAATCCTGAAAACGATAATTCACCGCTTCTTCAACTGACACAAGGCGGCTATAGACCCCCGTACGGATTTAATGCAGAAAGCCCCAGAGTACGAGCTCAGAGTGCTTCTCAACAATCTGAAACTGTGGAAGATCCAGCTGCAAATATAAATAACGACGAACAATTTAGGCAACCTCAGATCTCACCGCAAGTTTCTTACGCTGATCCCTTCCAGTCGCAGTTTGGATTCGGATCAGCCCTGGGACTTCGTCATCCATTTATACCCCCTGATAGCTTTGTGAATTCAAATGGCATGGTTCATCAACCAGTACAGAGTGGATTTTTCAACATACCACCTGCTGGATTCACTGATTTCACTGGAGCTAATTTTCAAGCACCCTTTTCTCCTTCTAACGATGGCGGATTTCAAGTACTTCCAAGAAATCCCGGTGGCATATCTTTGTTTCAGACATCATCTGAGCATGTGGCACACACCCCTAGATATATGGTTCAAAATCAACAATTTCCACAACCGCAATTTCTAGCTACTGATCCTGCCCAATCTACACCAACTATGTATCAGACTACAGGTTTTGTGAATTATCCTCGGTCTGAAAATGCTAATGCTGCATCACGACCGGATTATTCTCCCTTTTTTAGAAATCCTTCACCAAATAATCTACAATTCCAAGTAAATAACAATCCTTTTGTACCCCCACGTAGTGCTGCAGGAATTCTTTACAATCCTATGATGCAATTTCAGCCTAATTTTGCTAACATACCTCAGTATTCACCTCAATACTCTGCACCAAATCAGCAGATTCAAGTACAAAACACCGCTCCCGAAGAGAAAAAACAGAAAGATTTGGACAAAATCACTGAAGGAGAAACAACAAATTCTGAGGAACAAATAAATACACCCTCAAGTAAAGAAGATTCATCATCCGTTCCTTTCGGAGCTCGCATACAAAGGCAAAATGGCCAAGACCCTCAAGGTGATTTTCCACCCCAAGCGGACGTCTACATGAGATATCCTGTGAAGGAAGCAGGCTATGCAACAGAAGAAAGTTTACCTGTTCAAAACACAACAACAGAAACTGAAACAAAGACTGGGCCTTCACCTCCAAGGTCAATACTTTCCTTTTTTCAAGCCCCTGGTCAATTCAGCGATCCTTATAGAAATGCTCTGAATGCTGTACAGCAGGGATATGCAGCTGATGCCAGTGTTCGAAATAACGATGACAACAATAGTACTAAGCAAGTTGTACCGGAACAGTTTCCCCCTCCACGTATGACTTTCCCCTTTAGTCAGCCTGCTTTGGCACGACCTATTCCAGGATATCCCGACAGTAGAAGTCCAAATCAACCCCTTATGAGGCCTCCATCATTCTTTCGAGGTATAAATAGTCCCGCAACTGATCCTTTCGACCAAATAGCAGTATTTCCTGATCAATACCCTGGGCCTCCGCAAACGAGTGGCCGATCACAAGAGGCCCCTGTGCTTCCAACTTGCGCCCATGGACAAACAAATGCTTCAGTGTGCTTTGAAGATCCGGAATATCCAAAGTAAGTCAATTTTATTACAGTTATATTGTAATTGTTTTTGTTATATATTTATTCATAAAACAAAAAATTAAATTATAATTATCAATTAAAATATTTTAAACATGAAAGTGTCCCGATTCGATGATCCTGATTTAGATTGTTAGTACTGTTTTCATTATCTTTATATTTACAAGCATCATATTTGGTTGATACATTAAAGCAGTATCTTTATATTAACTCATTCGTGCTTCAAACATATCAAAAATATTTGAAAGCTAAGTATTAACTGCTTTAAATCGATAACAAATAACTTTTAAAGAAAAAATCGAATAACTGATAAATAAATTTTTATAAAATTATTTTGCTATTGTTTTTATATGTACAATGGTGATTTTGCCGATAAATCTATTTGTCTTTCAAACATACCAAGTATATTCGTAAAATAAAGATCAGCTGATTTAAACTAATAATCGCAATAATTAAAAGAAAATAAATTGAATGCCTAATAATTAGATTTCCATTCCTTACCAAAACAATAAAAGAAAATGGATCAATTAATTTCAGAAATATCCAGTGATAGTGGTCTTCCTAAAACTTTCCCGCATATTTTCTTATAAAAATGTTATGCTAGAGAACGCCAGAATGGCATTGACGTACAAAAGTTATGAAATATAAACCTTCGGCGGGAAAAGAGCATTTTTACTGAATTTATTGTGTGATCTTTGGGTAGTTTTTGGCAATTAATCCCTAACAAGCAGTTAATAATATTCAGAAATCAAATTTGTACTTTAGACGCAGTTTTTCCAACCCTATTGACCCAGAACTACAACTCTAATCACAAAATCACACACAAAATTTTATATATTTAAGATATTGAGTTAAGGCGTTTACATGCTTCTGAAAGTACAGAGCTACAGTCGGTCAACCCCCTTCATTGGACTTGATTCTAAATTTGATGGTTGTCTACACTATAGATGTTCAATGAGTGTGCCAAATTTGGTCCATCTAGCTTTCTTCGTTTTTTTATTACCATGTTAACTTACATTCGAACAGCTAGACAAATTTTCTCTGAACAAATTTTGCTGAAAACTTAATAGAAAGCAACGAATTTGGTGCAAAGACCACGTGTCTAAGTCAAAACGTTTCTGAGTTACTTTTGTCACAGACAGACAGACAGGCGGGCACTTCCCAAAATTGTGTTTTCAAACTCAGGGAAGTCAAATTCTCGAGTTCGAATTTTTTGACGATTACAGTACTTTCTCTACATTACGTATACAAGAAAGTAAAAAACAAGAGTCCAAACAAGAGTTTCTATATTATCAATAGAAATATTAAACGAAATCGCATTTTTCCATTTTTTTTCTAAATGAGTTGATATAACGAGCCTTGCTCTGGATTAAAATAATTTCGCGCATAATATTTTTAAGGTAAAAAAAAACCCTGCATAAAATATTATAATATTTCAAATATTTTTGACATAAATTAAAATAAAAAGGCAAATTTTTAATAATAGTGATAGAATTTTCCAAAATCTTAACGTTGCACAGTAAGTGCACAAAGAGAAATCGATATCATTAAAAGGTAACATTTTTAATTTTATTAATTAATAATTTTCTCCGAAATTTCTATTCTTTAAATACTGATTAATTTCTCATATCTGTCTGCTGTTGTTGATATTTTGTTTCATTTCTCACAAGAACTTTAATTTTTTATCATCGCTTCTACGATTGATTAATGCCTATTTTTAGAAATTTTTAAATTGCTATTTTGGAAAAAAAATGAAAGCATGGTAAAAAATATGTATTAAAATGAAATATAAATTTAAACACATAGTAGTATTATAATTCAAAGTTATGTTTATTTTATTGCGTTTAGTATTTTTTTTTGAAACTTAAATCGTTGAAATCTTGAAATTTTTATTCTTAAAATTGTGCAAAATATTTCTTCTGGAATAATTTCTTTTGAACTTATTGTGGAAATATACGGAATTCTGATTAGTTTCTAATTAACTAAATATTTAATTAATTTTTGAATTTTAAAATGACAATATTGCTTCTCTTACCATAAATAATAGAGATGTGCAAAATTTGATTAAATTGGACCCATTTGTTTAGGAGATATGAAACATACATAAATCCATGGATAGCCAGAACGACTTTTATTTATTTTTAGATCAAAAATAATTCAATACAAATGGCGTGACAGTCACATGGGAAATGTAATAACAAATCTAGTCCTACAAATAATTTCCTCTTTCTTTTGCTTTTCCTCTTGCAATGGATTTTAAAATTAAACCCCATTGTACATTTATGCGAGTATGAATCAATGCCTGAGGCAGGAAAAAAAATTCAAATATCTTCATCCAATGATATGGCATTAATTATGAAATGTGTCTTGATAAGGAAGAGAATTCTCATTCATTTCAATGTATCTGATTCCTTTTATTTATTAAAATTTTATTTCACCAAAGGACATAAAAAATATAATAATGAATATTAGAATTAAAAACTAATTCGGTAAATTAAACTCTGCATTGTTCGAAGTTACAAACTTTTAATCGTCTGATCGTTTATAAGTTGAATTGAGTGTATCTGTTTCATAGCTGTTTCTTCTAAAGAATTATTTTATCACTGAAAAACAATTGAACCACATAGGGTAGTTAGATATTGTTTTTAAAAAATATTAGTAATTGAATTTTAGCTTTCTGGAAAAAGATATTCTTTACAACAATAATAAATAACAATAAAGCGACAGAAATAGAAAATTAAAATATGCCTGAATATATGTAAGAAACCGTGTTAAATTTAACTAGCGTGAAATCCACTCACGCGTTAAATGTTAATAAAAATAGCTTCGTTAAATCTATTTTACAAATTTTCTCACATTGATTTATACTTCAAAAACCTCGAGAAAAGGAAAGCTAATTTCTCACGAAGATAATACTGAATTTTTTTCTAGGCAAATTTTTCTTTTATAAGCCGATTTTTTCGGACATGAAATAGTTAAATCATTATTAATATCATGCTTTACTTTATTTTAACCTCAATTTATTTTATTCGCTCTTTTATTTCTGCGCTAAATTTCTGTTACTGGAATCACAAAATCATAAATAAAATATTTCATGCATAAATGCTGTAGACAAGAATTTCTAATGTCCTTTTTATACTTTGCTGAAACTTAGAAATTTATTAATAAATGATAAAAAAAATGCGATATATTCATAAAAAGATAAACGAAGTTTATTCGTGTATAATATCAATATAGAATTATATATTATAAAATATCTTTTAAGGTATAATTATATTATTGCGTATTTAGAAAATCGTTAATTTAAATTAACTCTTCATTGGCAAAAAATTATTTTTGAAGCTAATATAATTATTTCTAGACAAAGAATTCAAATATCTATTGAAATTTATTGAAAGTTACATTCATCTCCATATTGCTTTCACCAATCAATTGATTTGTATATGAAAACTTGAACATCTATTATAATTATTTATGTTATTAATACCCCAAATTTTGCACAGTAATGCCGAAATATTAAAAAATGATTTAATGAAGGTTTTTGTGACAATTTATTAAATATTTACGTTTTTAATAATTAACGATATGAAAATAATTTTATCACAAGCAATATTGTGCATAATATATAGCATAATGAAATAAAACTAATATATATCTCTTTCAGCAAGTATTATTGATAAATTTTAAATACTAAAAATTCTTTAAAAATAATAATAATTCTACAACTAATAAATTCTCTAATAATTCAAATCAAAGTTTTAGAAATACCAAAGCAAAGCATAATTATGTGGATATTAAGAATTAAATTTCTTTCTCTCTTCGCAAACGATTTTTTTTTCAAAAAATTTTTTTAATCTAATATATAAAAATCTCGTGTCACGGTATTTGTGTTCGTACCCCTCCGAAACGGCTCGACCGATTTTTATGAAATTTTTTATGAGTATTTGGTAGGTATGAGAATAGGTCGTAAAGTATATTTCATAATGCTAGGTAATTAGGGTGTCAATATCCAAATTTTTTTTGACAAAACATTTTTTTGGCATCAAAAAATACCTATAACCACAAATTTTTACCCTCCTTCCCCCACCCTCCCATTTTTTAATCGCAATTTTAGTACTTTTGTATGAACTATATCCAAATAATTAACCCGTCGTTAATAAAGCTCAATGTGTGTGTATGTGTGTGTGTTGGCACTCTACCGACCAAACTGTTTTAGCTACAGCTGCCAAATTTGGCATGATTATACCTTGGAGGCCGGATATAGGCAGCTTGGAGGAATTTTTAAAAATTTTTGATTAGAATTTTAATTACTTAAAAATCAATCGAAATTTCGGCGTTTTTCCGCTATAAGTTCCGAAAATATTACGGCACAAAATTGATTTTTGCATCAAGTTAAAGTTCAAAAAATAATCTTTTTAATTATACCAATGCTTTAACCTATAAATTAAGTTCTTATTTTTAACGAATTTTTAAATGTATTTTAACCATATTTTTCAACACTATATTTCGCACAAAATAAAAATAAAACTTAACTTGCACGAGCACGTTACACGGGCATAGGAAAAATTATCTAATTATTAGCTTTTATCAACATGTTGCCATCATATTGACAAAAGCTTAAATTAAAAAATAAATAAATTGTTATTGCAAATTAAACATACAAAAATGTAAATTCCAGCAGGTGTCTATATGGAATGAAATAAATATGAAATAGAATATTTTATAAAAAGTAAATGCAAAGTAAAGATTTCTATGATCTTTTACAATACCTACATTATTAATTCCATAAATCAGTTATACTTAAGGTAAACATGGTTTAATATATATCCTTTCAATTCAATGCTCAGCGGCTAATTTGTAAACCTTTAATAATAGAAATGCATGTAGTAAAATTGTCTAAATGAAGTAAACAATTATATTTTATATAACTTGAATCTATAAATACTCTAATAAATGACGAATGTTATCTAGATCCTCTGTTCTGTGATCCTCAAGAATATTTTGTTAAATATATTAATGAAATATTTTATTTAAAATGAAAACAGTTGCTTTCCAATCAACTAAATTAGTCTCAAAAACTGACTTATTTATGAATATTGAAATATCACAATTTAATAAAAATGGGTGATTTTAGACCACTTCATCGACCATCTCAAAGATGATATCTCAATCAGCGCCCAGGGTTTCTCAAGATTTATTGGTCTAGGATTATGAAAATGTTGATAGTTCTAAACTATTTTATTCAAAAGTTCATAAATCGATCGTATCTGACAGCAAAAGATAGATCCTTTACTTATTTAAAAATTGCAAGAATATTTCGTGAATATGATCCCTTAGGGCCAAAGGACTGTATAAAATTTAGATTTCATAACTTTTTTACGTATATTTATAGACAAAAACAAAATAATATATATATTTTTATCCTTTAGAAAATAGTACTAAAAACTGAATTTTATGATGAATCTTTGTAGAATAATTCTTAAGATACTACAAAAATTGTGAAAATTACTTCGTAGTGTACGTATGACTTAAATACTGAACGATTTTGTTTTCAGTACTCATATTTTTAAAAAAATTCGTGATTTCAGTAAAAAATGTTTTTTTATATTGATTGCAGTTTAATCATTGCCACTTTAATTTTACGGGCGAGGATTGAAAATTAGAGAAAGAGAGATAGTACATTATGGCTTAATGTCGTTTTAAAAGCCTGAGTGAATTATATGACTACCAAAATTTGAAGCTTAAAATATTTTGAAGAAGAAGCAATTGAAAACATATAAAATATTTGTATGTAACTTGAAATTTTAAGGAGCATTAAGAGCGGCGAACCGGCTGGTCGCCAAAGGCGGCTAGTAAATTAATAAGGAACTTCAAACATAATTAAAGACAGCTTACTTTCAAGAGTTTTTTTCCTATAATTCAGTGTAAATTTTTATTAAAATCGAATGAATAATTTTAACAAATTTTTGAAAGAATGACACTTCAGTATCTGGAAGCAGTTTTACAAGGATAAGATAATGACTAATTTCACATTTTAGCTACTACTTGGCAAGTTTAATTGCACTTCGCATCTAACTTTGCATTATTGTAACATAGTCCTTTTCCCTCATTTTCCACTGATTTTCAAAATTAAATTAGAATATCAAATTTGAGGTGATCCTAAATTCATTTTTCGGAAATAGATTTGAAATGCAAATTAGATATAGTTATTCACTGTTCTATCATAAAAAATAGAATATTAAACTTGTCCAAAATAGTTCTTTGCTTTGTTAGTACACTTTAGGATTAAACTCGACAGCAATTGAATTTTTGCCAAATTTGGCAATAAATTTTAGATTACTGTAATGCCGGCTATCACAATGGCTCATGAAAGATTCGCCAATTTGGCGATGTCATAATATTATCTTCCCAAATGTTACTTACTTTCGTTATTTTAAATGTTACTACATATTGGTTTTGATTCAGTTTTGAAAAGAAAACGGTATGCAATTCTCCAACATTGAGTCTTGAAATCTATAAAATAGAAATTGACTCCTTAACAGCATTACAACGAAGACATTACATTAGAATCAGCGACTTCATTTATGCAATTTTTATTTGCTTTCGTAAACATAGTTCTAGAAGTCTGCGAGGTGGAAAAATTTAGTGAATATTTTAATGCTTACTTCCACGTCTTTATGCACTCTGTCGACTAAATATCATGTATACGTATGATTTATCTTTTAGCAGGCATTCTTATAAATGCTGAAATAGCGAAATATTTGCATTGCAAGACTAATAAAAAAAAGGCAATAAAAGCGAAAACCTTTTTGTAAGGCAATGTCTTAAACTACGTAAAATAAATTATTCTTTGTTCAGTTCTTTACAGTCACTGAGAAAGAAAAAGAATTCAAGGAAGCATGTAGAATTATTTTTTCATCTTCCGCTTTGCAATGTAGGTCTGTCATTTCAAAGAAAAAGAAGAAAGGAAAAAAACCGAAACAAAACATTAATAGAAATGAAACTCTTACACAACATTTAAAAAAAATGGAGTTTAAAGAAAGAAAATAGGTTCTTTTTTCAATCTGAAATGTAATTCTTTTCTCTTAAGTATATTTTCAGTTAATCTAAATCATTTTCGAAAAGCGTACAAATATTAATGAGAAATGCTACATTTTCAAAGGGTTAATAGGTTCCTATAAGTTATTTGTTATCGCTAAAAGGCATAACAGCAGAAAAATAACTAAAAGAATTTTTGTATAATCTTAACATAAGCGCAGAAAAAATCTTTACGTAAGTAGAATTAAGAAAAAAATTGTGAGTATTAATTAGATTATCTACATAAAATTAAAAGATTTGATTTTCTACAGAAGAGAAGAAATGCAGAATATCTACGCTTGGGTATTATATATATCAAATTCACTGTGTCCCTTTATTTTCAGAGCTCATTGCGGATATTAGGAAAAGACAACGACATAACGTCACTTTATAATATAAAACATGCTGATAAATTCTAAATAGTTAGTAATAGTTCCCAGTTATTTTTTCCCTATTTTAACAGAGGAGCTACAAATTAATGTTCCATAAATTGCCATTTTATTTTACTTATATGAAACAGAAAAATGATTATCCCATAATATAATAAATATCATAGATAAAGTTTACATTCTAAAATAATTTTATAATTGATATAATTTTAATAATTGAAATAATTTTATTCTTATCTATAACCATCATTACCGTTGACCAAAGATAATCTCTCAGTCTTTGGCCAATTTAGGCGCAAATCTTAAAAATAATCTGTCTCATTTAAACAATGTGAAAGTTTTAAGAGTCCTATTTCTGGGATATTTAGAATTTATTTTAGTCTATAAAATCCCCATGAATAAAAAAGAAAATCTTATTTCTTTTTAAAAATCAGATAATTTATGTAGAGCTAAGCTTTTCATTTGACTCAATTTGAAAGATGCAAAATTTGTGCTGATTTACCCAATTTTTTTGGAATGAAAGCTACCAGCATGTACATAAAACGCTTAGTTTATATATGACCATTTTTTTATATTTTGCATCGATTTTTTTCACCTTTACCGATAAATTTCAGAGGCAGTTTTTTGTTATTCAGTACAGCAACTCACTCAATGATAGAATTCTTATTCCAAAGGCATTTAACAGTTCGAAAATTTTCAAATATGTCCTCGAACTTTGCTGAATGGTACGAAATCATTTTTATCATTATAACATCCTACAATCGAAAAAAATAGAAATTTTATAATTATTCAAACACGTCTGCTGTTATGTTGGATAAGCAATTTCTGGTATCTTTGCATTTTTCTTTATTATTATTATTTGTGCAGCAATCAAATTTCGAACTTAATTTTCATAATAGGGCCGAAAATCAGTATAGGATCTTTTCAATTTTATGACTTACCTTTTCTTTTATAGTCTTTTTATTTACAGAGCATTGTGGATTTATTCGTATTTTTTCGCGAATTCTTGTTATGCTCTCTTCTATACAAATAGAACATAGGCAAATTGGACAATAGAACAATTGACTATTATCGACATAAGATTTCTGTCGATTTTTATTCAAACCATAACAAATCCAATATTCGATATATTACTATCGAATATTCGATTTATAAATCTGTAGATAAGTGTACTATTAAACCATAGCATTTTAATTAATCAAAATTTGACCGGCAAACAGTCCGCAATCAAAGAGCATTTTTTACCATTGTTCTTTTGACTTTCATCTTCAAAATAATTATAAAATTTTGTTTTATTCAAATAGCGCCTTGATAACACTTTATTCAAATAATCGTCTGATCTGTCAGGGAAATGCCAATCACAATAATGGAACGATAGACTGTTTTACCGAACGATTAAAAAAATTTAATTTTATTATATTAATTTTTATATTACAGTATGATATTTATTTATGTAACAGTATTTTAGCCAACCTATTTTATATCTTTGATTTTAATCTGTTAAATAAGCATACATCATGCATAAAAAAAATATTAATTCTGCAAAACAGATCATGACATTATACTAGAGAATTTTTTGAATGAAGGAAAGATAAGGCTTGTTAACTATAAAGGTTGGATTGGCATCCAAATTTACTATATCAAGTATCAGAGGTTAATACTGATACTTGATTGTACCTAATACTTTTACCTAATAGTTTTATGCTTGATACGCCTGGAAATTCATACCTTTACAGATAGCATTTATTAAAGCACTATCTATTAGTAAATATTATCTTTAAAAATATTATTATTATAATATATTAGCTTCTAGAATAACATCATCTCATGAAGGAAATAAAGAACAAAAATTACTGATTGATAAACTCATTGATGGCACAGTTTCCTTCGCTTTGTCATCAACTAAACTAACCTTCAAACTCGATGCCGAAAAGAATTTCACACAAGCTTTCAACAATAACTTTTTATTCTTTTTTTCTTTAGGAGGGATGTATTGTTCGCCCTGAATTCCAATCCCTTCCTGACGGATCTTCTGTCCATGCCGGATCAACAACTGGATGGAATATCTCTTGTGGAACAAGAGCATTTGGAACAACCTGAAAGTCCAGCCAATTACATCTGCAGCTCGAAAATCAGATATGGATTTCCTCTAAGGGCCAAGGATGTCAATGGTCAGTGGAAGGTCATCGTCAACATTGAGAAAGACGTGGGACAAGGAAGATTCACGCAACCAGTTAGGCTGGAAATGTGCAAGTAAGATTTAATAATTTTATGTTTTTATCAGAGGCGGCGGTAGCAGGGGGGCAAGGGGGGGACAATTGCTCCCCTGTCGGCAGCCTCTTGCCCTCCCCCCGTCGGCGAGGAATGCAGACTGTCGTCGGCAAAAGTGTTCACCATTTCATAATGGCTGTAGAGTTGAGCATTATCGAAAATGATTATTTAAAATCCACCTTAAAGTTAATATATTGTGAGCAATCGAAATATCTAAGTAATGGTTCAAGTGTTTTAGCTATATTTGGTAAAATCTATTGGGGGTAGGTCAATTATCGATAGGGAAGTAGGTTAACAATATGCCTTATTTTGCGGACAATTTTTGATAGACCAAACTAAGAACTGCATGCAATGGATGTCGAAGGCGTTAAGTTCGCAGATTTTCAGACATTTGATTCAAATGTTTTTCATTAAGCTATAATTTGTACTACTTTTGGCAATATAACCGACAAGGTAACAAGTGAATAAGATAATGACAAGATGGTATTCTCATTTTGCTAGCAATTTTTGGTCGGTCGACTAAACTCAATGCGGTGAGTGCAGAAGATGTTAAATCTGCAGATTTTAAGACTATTAATTGAAATGTCGTTCACTTAGCTTATAATTTGCATTAGATTTGGCAATATATCCAACAAGTAAATAAGATACCACATTCTGCTGATAACTTTTGGGCGGCCGACTATGAACTAAATATGATGAATGTCGAAGAATATATCCACAGATTTTCAGACATTTGATTCAAATGTCGTTCATCAAGCTTTTAATTGGCACTACTTTTGGCAATATAACCGACAAGACGACATGTGTATAAAACATAAGACATGTCGCATTTTGTCAAAAAGTTTTGATCGGTTGATTAAGAATTCAATGCGAAGGGATGTCGACGAGTCTAAATTCTCAGTCATTTTATTTAAATGTCATAATGTACATTCAGCATATAATTTATACTATGTTTAGCAGAATAGTCAATAATCTGGCAAATGAATACGCCGTCACATTTTTTCCGACTAATCTTTATCCTTCGGCTAAGATTTTATCATAGATTATGAAAAAAACAATTGTTTTCATCGGGCACTTCGATTATCTGTCAGTGGAATTATTAAAAAAATTGAAGCTTTTATATTATTCATGAATAGGACCATAGAGTTGTTTTCCATAATTCATAATTCAAATCCAAGATCAAAAATTAATCATCAACTTATTCATATAATTGTTACTTTCTTGACAACGAATTGGTAAATTTATTTTATTCATTTCTCTATGAGAATTGCCTGACTAAAATCTAGATAATGGTTAAACTAAATAAAGAAAAATAATAAATTTAAAAAAAAAAACTGGTTTTTTTTTTTTTTTGGCACTCTTGTGAGTATGCATGCTAAGAAGAGTTATTTTGCTGTAACCAAATTATGTAAATTCTTATAAATCACTGGAGTAAGTAAATTGTATAATTGTAAATTAAATCCATTTAACAATAAAATATCTGTTTTCTTTTGCAATCTAATTTATCAGACTATAATTATTACACTAAAGAAATATTAGCGACTGCAGTTGACGACAAAAAAAATATTTTTGGTATGGTAGCTTTTTAGCTACACTAAAAGAGTTTATTCAAGTATGCACTAATTTTTTTTAAATAAATTACTACCTAAATGCTTAAGACTCTGCATTCAATATTATGACTATGTAATCGGAGAACGTATCATTTATATATACTTTTCTTTCAATTACTATTATCAGCAAAAAGTATATAATTTCAGATACTCTTAAATTTTTAATAGACTTTGAATAAAGATGTCTTGATAAAAAATGATTAAAATAGTTATTCTTAGAATATTCATAAATAACACATTAACCTCTTGATATGCAAATTTACTTAATTTCCTAATTAGATGGCAGATCTTATTTGGGACAATTATCGTTATCTTAATCCCCAGAAAAATATAAGGGCATTTGAGGTAATGATGCGTTTCCAAATGATTTTAGCCTTTTAAATTACTTAATAAGTTCACTTAATTGCAGATTAAAAATTAAATAATTCCATATGCGAGTTAGACTCGCCATTGTATATGAAGGGGTTAAAAAAAGCCTATGCATGCAACTGAGGGGATAAAACTCACTTTTTGTTAGGAATATTAGCTTGTAATAACTTCTAATTAAGAAAGTACTTAATAGTACATAGAATAGTCAGAAAGTACATAAATAAAAATGAAGATAAATGAATTCATGTTCAAGATCTAATATTTTTTCAAATAAAATGCATTGTTTTTTTAAAGCCTAAGTATATATAGACCATAGAGCTGAGATACTTTATATCAGTTCTATGATATACACAAATAAATACAAGGGGGATCTAACGTTTAAGCAGTCCATTTTTCATATTTTATATAAAATAGTAAGTTTGTACATATATTTACAAAATATTTTCTCCGGCCTTCTTAAAAAACAACATATTGTATCGTTTCTGCATTCTATATTGTTCGTGTCTGAACTATAATAAATTTTTGTTGAGTACGCGCACTTATTTTCCTCGGATTTGAAACATATCTTAATTATTTCTCGTTGTTGCAATCCTTACTTAATAAATATTTTAGATAGGGGTCTAAGCAGAAAAATCGGTTTTTGGAGAAAACATCGAATATTTTTAATTTATTATTCTGGATTTCTAAAACAGTTACTTTTATAAAAAAAAAATTTTAACATTCATTTTATATAGCTTCTCATATAAAATAGTAAGAGTATGCATATGTCCATTTAGCATGACACGTCATTCTGGTACAATCTGTGTTTCTATCTATATACTACAATCTAGAATGAAATATGACTATATTTTTTTTAAAATTAGATCGCAGAGAAATTAAATCTCAAGAATCTCATAAAAAAATAGACTCAAATATTGACAATTTTTTTATGGTTAGTAAAAAAAACTGAGAACCTGTTTTGTTTTTTTTTCAAATACGTTTATAAAGTTTTAACAATGAAAAAAAGGATCAGCATCTGAATAAAAAAGAATTAAATAATACTTGATATTTTTTAATTAAATGTAAAATTAATTATTATCAGTTATTTTGAAGCCAAATTAGAGATATTGTGCTTGCCTCCCTGTCGGATTTGTTCCCCCCCCCGTCAGCAAATCTCTACCGCCACCTCTGGTTTTTATAAATGTACTTGTTATGTATTCGCAGACATAAGTTGACACAACAAATAAAAGAAACTTCATAATTGTGTTCAAATAAAGAGAAAAAGAAATCAAAGGAGATTCGAACCTCTAATAGCATAGTAGCATGATAACCCTATTCGCACAAGATATTGTATGATAGCTCTACGATGTTTTTCGATATTTTGAATGCAGAAAAACATCGTGTAGATATCGTAACAATGTTGTTGAGCATTTTATGCCAATAGAAAATAATTTAGGCTTGATTCGTTCTGTCGTTATATTCTTTTTTAAGATGTCGTTATATTCTTTACTATAGCAACAATAATATGAGTACAAAAACTCTATATAATGTGCGAGTGTATAATACTGTAAATAAAACAATGAAAAATATTGTTTAAATAAAACAATGAAAAATATTGTTTAAA